>CP139504.1:281938075-282082457 GCA_021014915.2 Artemisia tridentata subsp. tridentata
TTAAGTGAGCATGAAATAGTGAAGATAAAAAAGATGATATACTCACTTGCTATACTTCTGATTTTCGGTCATAATATACACATGCTGGTGAATTGAATGGTTTGCTTTCAAGTTTGAAGAACCAATGACCACCTGCATATATTTTAAGCACCGATATGTTAGCATCGTGTATAGCCCGTAGTCCTTTAAAAACACATAGGGGTTGGTATCGATTTAGTTTTTAAATAAATAAAAGCATATACCAAAAGAACCACAAAAACGTAAAACAACCTCCTCCTACTCTATCTAATACAAACCTTAAAACAAAATGATGTCGTAAGACTCGAAGTATGATAAAAATGAACTGAAAAGTGATTCATGCAATTATAAAGTTCAAAGGTAGGTTAATAGTTATTTAATCATGTTGTAGCTATGTAATTTTTTCCCTCGATATTTTCTATATTGATGATATTTACATAGTTAGTGCGATATTGATCAGTAAACTTAGAATGAAAAAAAATATTATAGTTTGATTAAATATCTTCTAAATTACAAACCTGTCAAACAATTTTCTTCATTTAGGGATCAAAACTCATGTCTAGCATCCGATCTACCTCTGTCCACCACAAGATAAGGTGACCCTTCTCAAGTTCGTATGATGAGAATCCAACATATCAATTAACCATCCAGGTGTAGCAATAACGATTTCAACACCTAACAAAAAATATGTAAAAATAATAAAAGAAACCGTTAATGCAACAAATATGAACAATGTAGTGAAACGTTAATTAAGCTGAAGCATTAGGATATACCTGATGATCCATTAACAGCACGATACACAGTAGTGGTAAAGTCATCTTGGGCATATCACCACCTACCTTTCTGTAAGAGCATAGTTGTCGACTCGTGACTTGAATAAAAGCAGAAGTACGCAACTATAACCTAGTGAATTCATAAAGACCACTGGGCATCGGGGGATGGAGTACAATAAGCAACATATATGTTGATAGACTAAATCAAGAATGTATCGTCAAGAACCTGAATGAAGCTCGACAGGCTGGGAATGGATCACACTGCACATATGGTGAAGAAGCTTTACTTATCGATGCTTGGCTGCCATTGCTACTCTTATCTGCTTCACCATTCAGACGTTCAAGTTTAAATATTTAAAGTTTCGTAAACATTGCATTTAACTTTGTAAGAATCTTGTCATGGCTGCAATAATATATTTTTTTTAGATATATTTAGATCTGTAGCCTGTAAACCGGGGAGCAATGCATTCAGAAACTTTTAAATCAGTGAATAACCATGTTATGATCAATTGGATCCAACTGTAGGCGTTGATCAGCATTACTCGGATTTAGCCATGTTATGCTGAAATTTTGAAGTAACATGCATATTGTTGATGTAAAAGTGTAGGTGAGAAAGGATCGTGCAAACAAATCTAACAGTTAAGGAATTAGGTTTTTAAGACCGTATCAATGTGTGTTAAGTACTGTAACAAATAAACGCATGTTTAACATAATAAGAAAGTTTCTTTAGTATGTAGAAAGAATAAAGGGTCCAAATAAGTTTCATACCTGCTTATACCTTGTTCTAGTTTGCTCTTCCTGCAAACAAAGACACAAACTACATTAATAAGCAAAAGAAAATAATTATAAATGCATATAAACTCGTAAAACTCAAAATATAGCAAATATAACCTTGTATCAAAATTACAATATATATACCGCCGGATTGGATTTATATTCTTTATGTTATTCTATGTGTATGCTTATTACGGGTAAACTTACACGTATACCAAGAGCCCATTTCCTCTCAACTTGGCTTCTAAGATTAATTCCTTGATTATCCAGAAAAGTATTTGGACGTTGTGGCATAATTGAAGCAACGCGCTCATTTCGGTTGAATTCATCCTTCAATTCACTAAAAGCACAAAATTCAGATATAGATGCATATAATAGACGATTAAATGAAGTATTTTCCCAAAATATATATAAGTAAATGCGCTTAGAAAAACTATCTAACCATAGGTTTCTGGAATTCCGCTCAAAGATGGCTACTTGAGTTACGAATCCTGTTATCCAATAGCAGGTAGTAATGTAAGTATCAGCAACATATTCGTTGTCACATTTACAAACTTTGCAAGAAAAAGAAAAAAAAAGGTTACCTCATTCTGCACTCGCCTGCAAAGTGACTCAATGAGGGTATCCCTGTCAAACCCCATCTTAAGCACCTCTAAGAGAATATCTCCATCGGTCTGTAGAAAGAGTTTGGTTTTAATTACTCATGCATCGAATGTTACTTTTATATGTACATAACTTTTAATTGTCAAAAAGAGCAAAACAATATCGTTAATAAAAAAGTGTAGGATCAACATACCTTTTTTTGCTTAACTGCTAAATAGGACTAAAAATGTTGTTATTGCGGGTACTTGTCACTTATCAGTGTAGGATCAACATACCATTTTTTGCTCAACATACCCCTTGTCTTGCTACCTCTAGAAAAGACGGTTCAGGGATTTGGTTACTACCATTGTTGTTGCTTTGTGTATTTCTCAGCTCACATCTCAAGATTCTATAATATAGAAGTTGCTATAACAGTTCAATGAAAGCATAAGAGAATAGCTGAACCTAATCCCTGATGCACAATTTTTCAAGCTGAAGTACAGATATCTATCACAATGGTGCACCCTTAGCTTGCACCAAGCATGAGTGCCTATCTATGCACCCCATTAGCTAAATCTCTCATCTTGACGAAAAACAATAAAACATTATGTACATTTCTGACCTTTTTTCTCAAAAGGATACCTTGTTGATCGCTGCCATGGCTATCAACCATTTTCCATATCACGCTTGTTACGCTTGCAAGTTATCAGATGGAACTTAAATCAAATTAGTAGTTTATGCATACCTGCAAATTCTATCAGAAACCCAAATGGATGCAACCCAAATGCTTAATAAGGGGTTCAAATGATTCTGTAACTGCTTCTCTCAAATTAGATCAATGAATAGAAGTTGTGGAAGCTGGAGGCAAAGAACCGTTCTCACTGTAGACGTGAGAGACACCCTTGATAGCAATGCCACTATTTGATGGATAGATATCACGTGCATGTTGAGGATCACCATACTGGAATGCTGCGGGATGGTCAACAGGTGATTTCCACATACCTGTGAACAAAGGGAACAACAGAGAAATACATTAAGATTCAAATGGTCTTACGAAGAATCAAAAGATATTATTCACTATTAAGGTCTAAGCTACCATACCAAGTACAGAAAGATCTGGTACAGAAGAAGGTAAAACATGAGGCCAGGCCCGCTTACTCCTCTGTGGAGGTTGTGAGTTTGGTAAAAGTGGTTTTAGGTCCCAAGCTGAAACTTTCCCAAGGTGAAACTTTATCCGGGCGTAATATTGATGATGGTTCATCCCCTTGAACCTGCAGTAGATGGCAACATTGTTAGCTTATAAATATGCTTAATTAATATAAAATTTGTGCATAGTAAAGAACTGCTTATGCACCTTCAGGGATCTCCATTCAGAATCCATTTATTACCTTGTAAACTTTTGTTCTTTGAACAGCTCTCTAAATGTCTGCAAGTGAGAACAAAACATGATGTTAATTTTCTTTGATCAACATAATACTTATCTGTTCTGAATTTAGAAGATAAAGATTTTAATATAGCTTTTAGGATTGCTTTCATGCTTGAAAAGCTTTATAAAGCAATAGTCAATTCACACACTTAAAGAAGCAATTCCAAACACTCCATTACTGAAATAAGCAGTTTCAATCGAGCATTTAAAAATGCTCATTTGTATGAAATAAGGGATTATTTGAAAAAAAATTTAAGAATTTGGGTATAACAACCCTGTTTTAGAATTGCTGTACTAAAACTACTGGTAATAAACTACAGGTCAAATATATTTATAATATATATCCAAAAAAACATCAAGTTTTAGTGATCTAATGTTAAGCGAGCAATACCTCCATCGATTCTACTGGCAATAGGTTATTATACAAAAGAAAACTGACCAATGCTTAAATTTATGCACATATCCTGATTCTTCTGAACCAATACCGTTTTCTTCAATGACAAAACTTACAACCTAGTGCACTAACCTAACATGTCACCATGTTCCATTGCTTCTTCAAATTCTGCAACACAACATAACACAAATATCTAAATAAAATAAAATACGATATAAAAAACTGGAATGAGAGTATGAGATGAGATATTTTTAGTACCTTTGTTGTCTTTGTCATAAAATTCACGTGGGTCATCATCATAAACTTTGTAAATCATGTCAACGTCTGTTCTGATAAGTTCCATCACTTAACATATCCACCAGTTTTTCAGCAAATTCAATTCTAATCTGTAAACACGAACTGTAATTATCAAATGCATTCAAATTTGGTTTTGTTAAAAAAATTGCAGTAAAGATGAGTTATTACTTACTACTTGTGTCTCTGGATGGTTTAATCTAAAACTTTCGCACGCACATTTTTATTGGCATTTACAGCCCATTTCTACATATTAAGAGGGATAGCAAAGTGATTATTAAGCCGTAAAATTCAAGATAACAATTAAAGGTAGCACACCATATCTTACTGTGTATAGATCTACACTGGATAGTTTTGCTCATTCCACCACAGCCGGAGTATAGATCTAATAGGATCAACTCTGATTTGTGGGATAAACATTGTTAACTGAATCAAATAAAGATTACAATACCTCTTTGCTGTGCATTCTTTGATGGATAGCTATCACGTGCACGTTGAGGATCACCATACTGGAATGCTGCGGGACGGTCAACAGGTGATTTCACATACCTGTGAACAAAGGGAACAACAGAAAAACTCACAGTAGATAAATCTTCAATTGGCCTACAAACTATATTCATAAAAAGTAAAGTGGCCTGCTAACACAAGCACAAAAACTCACAGTAGATAAATGACAGGGTGTTTTGTATTGCATTTCGCACATGTATATCTGATTATTTAAATTATTAGACAGCTGATAGTCAAATATGCGACAAACCTTGATTTGTTAATTTCTAGATCCTGATGGAACGTAACTCTTGGAGCTTCTCCACTATCAACACTTGCTCCAGCTAAAACAGAGCAAATAAAAAAAATTAAGGCCCGACCAGAAAATTATAAAACTTATGAATCTTCCCTGCATCCCTCATACTATTTCTTTATAAAGGTATCCAAATCAATATTCTTGAAAATTGAACCTCGCATAGATACATGGCTAGTGTATTCTCCGAGAATATCACCTTCCTCTTTAGACGTTTGCATTGCAATTTCCTTCATCTTCTCGACCTGCAAACATAACTTGCTCTGATTATATTGATAAAAACTAATTCATTCCAACTGCACACCAATGGAAATTTGGATAAAATCGTCAGCAGCCAATAGGAAACTTAAGAGGGTGTTTGGCTAACTACACTAATGTACTCAAAATCCCACATTTAACCAATCAGAACATGGTTGCTGCAAGTTCAAAATGGTGGATCAATCTTCTATTATAGCCGAAATAAAAAATAAAACAAAGAAAGATTATTTACCAAAGTTAGTGACTCATCTGACCGACGGTCCCTTGCTTAGGACTGATTCCAAAATTTGAGGAAAAGCTTCATGGGTTTGCACTTGGGCCCTTGCACAGCCAATTGTTCCTGAGAAATAAACCGTAAAAGCTTCTTGGGTTTGCCCTTGGGCCCTTGCACAACCAATTGTTCCTGAGAAATAAACCGTATAGTATGAGTTGTCCACATATACATCACTCATTGCAATTATTTAAAGTAAAAAAGAGAGACAAATTACATCTCTTTGTAGACTCAATGCCCTTTGATGACACTTTTCAGGTAAAGGCTCAAATTCAGCTTCATTTGATTTACTCTTCATAGCAACTGAGTCAAAAGAGAACATAGAAGAGAGAAAAAAAAGATGTTATAACCCAGCAAAAAAATAACTTTTTTACTCATATCGACTCAAATATGTTATATCCTCTAACCTCTCTATTAATCATCCATTAATCAAATCAAAAGAGACTCCACCCAATCCGATGTATATTCATAAGCAACAAATGTTACAGCAATTAGTAACAAATAATCAAAATTGAAATATCAAAAAGCCAAAAATAAAACAAAATTATTACCTTTAATCAAAACTAATCCAAACCTGGTTCCGAATGAAACTTGGTTTACGGATCGTGTTTCCGAATAGAAATCACTATAAATTGCAAACAACAATAGACAATTAATGACCTGGTGGAAATCAGGAATCAAATAAATGGTCATATTTTACCTGTGATTTCTACCCATCATTAGGGTTTTTAGGAAAAGAGAGACGTACCTAGGGCTGAGAAAAAAAATGACTTTTTTAGTTTTGAAATCCCTTTATTTAGTGCATCAGGCGTTGGACATCTTTATCATTTTTGACTTACAAACTATACCACAAATGTTGTGTTGCTCTAGTGGTAGATACGTTTGTTGTTGTTACAAACAACCTGAGTTCGATCCTCTCCACTCTCGTTTTTTAATTAATCCCGATTTTATTCAAAGATATTGATGCTTAGGTGGACATAATGTGATTACATGGCATTAAATTACAATTACATGGCATTGAGGTGGCATTACGTGGCATTATCTACGTGTAACGCCTCCTGTTATATATAATGTAGAGATATATGTAACGGTTGCACGTTAAGTTGCGAATACTAGCACGGATGTTCCGTTACGTATTCCCACCATGCACTTTCACCATGAGCAACCCCCAAAGAGTTATAAAAATAAATCGTTCCTAAATATACTTTACCACACAGCAAGCAAGAAATACACGAGCACAGGTCAACGTAAAACTTTTCAAATAAAATAAAGACACTTGAGACACGAACGTTTTGCTAAGACTTACCGTACTAATTTAGGGTGCTGATCGGCGCGGTTGCATTATTTTGATTCATTGCTGAATTGCTGTATTTGAAAGGTGAGTTTATAGCCCCGCATTTTTATACGATTTTTGATTTATAAGCTTGGGGTGAGAAACATGCAAAATTGTTTTCATGGACCAGAAATGAAATTGCTTTTAAGATCACACTAGTATGCAGAAACCTAAGTTTGCTGAATCCCATTTTGTGCCCACTATCATCTGCCGTTAATTCCTGGTGGGAAGCCGTTTGTTATAAATAGATCTATTAGGAGTGACGTCCTCGTTCGGTTGGCTCGGCATAGCCAAGGCGAACGTATACCAAGTCAGGTTTTTGGCTGAGTGTTTGGGGATTAACACTCGCGGGCAACCTTTATTAATTTGCTAACGCTAGTCGTGCTGCATTGTCTTAGTTTCGGTAGGATAAGGCTTAGTGTTTGCATAACGGATAGTGTGTATCTGCTGAATTGTATTTATGATATTGCTATTGGTTCATATGTGCTATTTACTTAAACCTATGAACTCACCAGCGTTAGCTGACTTTTAGCATGTTTTTCTCAGGAAACTGAGGTGCGTTTAGCCGGGAGCAGTGCATGGCGTCGGTCACAATAAATGATGGAAATGTTTTTAAATGCGTTTACTCTGACAACTGGACCTTTTGTTTAAATGGGCTTCATTTTCATCTGAAATGGTTTTTATGTATCGCTACATGACTTGACTTATGTAATATATTTTAAAACGGATTTTTAATCCGTTCACTATATCTTGTGTGATGTTTATCAACCTCGTAGCACCCCAAATTGTATGCTTCCGCGAATAATGTGATTTTGGGGGTGTTACAGATTGGTATCAGAGCCGGGTTATAGAGAACGTGGTTTATAAAAAACCTTAAACTATAACCGATTTTGAAAAACTTTCCATCATGACCGCCGGATGCCTGCCAGTTTAGCTTGCTATGATTTGAGCATTAGTTGTTTAATTGATTTGAGCATTGTTTGCTTTATTTGATTAAGTGTTTTTGGCATGCTATTTGAGTATGATATACTAAGCATATATGATATAAGTAATTTCTATATACTTATACGTGTCGCACTATATTTGTCACAGACCATGTCTCTCCCATTCGGCACACACTCTGAGGTAGATGCTACTGGATTCACTTCTCAGACACAGCAGCCAGTTCCGTTCATGGATGACCCACTGATGGAAGTTATTCGTGCTGCTGCTCAGCCATCTATTCCAGTTCAGCCTGCACACATCACTTCAGTATCCACCTCGCCGTATTTAAACTGATCTACCACAGCACACCGTTCATCACCAGCTCAGTTGTACACCTTTACTCAGCATGATCCTGATGCCCCACTTGTCCACCGACGCACTGCTCGCATGTCGGTATATTCTGGACCTTATCAGCGACTCTCAGATTTCCTAGTTTTACCACCTAGGAAGAGGGTTATATCGGATTTTGAGGATACTCCTGCTGATTCACCACCTCAGTCACCTATGCTATCTCCAGATGATTCCCCACCTAGTCAGAGACGTAGGAGATCAGTGGAGACTTATTCTGATGAGGATGAGGATCCAGTGGAGGATCCAGAGCAGGTTCCGGATGAGCCTACTCCTACTGTGACTGCACCTGCTGAGCACACTTCTATGGGTTTAGAGGATGATAGGGATAGGGATACTCTTATGGACATAGATCAGGTTAGGGTGCCGAGGGATGACAAGGGTATTATGGAGGATGTTCAGGGATTGTTTGAGGTTGGACAGAGCTCGAGTGATGCACAGATTCAGGGTTTGGATGATAGTCAGTGGTTGGACATTGCTTGTGATGTTGGCACGGGTGTACGTGCAGCTAGCCCAGAGTACACACCGTCATCTCCTTCTTTTATACCACCATCTCCGATGCCTACTCCACTCCCTTCACCAGTAGGTTCCCCACTTACAGAGCCTGAGCTTACTGAGATGGATCAGATCTGGATTCAGTTGACGAACCAGGCGAGCTTACTTGATGTTCATTCCGATCGGCTTGGGAGATTGGAGCAGTCTAAGCGTATTCAGACTGTGGAGAGGCGGATTGGGACTATTGATCAGGCAGCTTGTGTTTTGTTTGAAGAGTTGTATTCTGACCGTAGAGTGATGATTGGATTGAGGGCTAGATTGGATGCTTTAGAGAGATTACATGGTAGGGAGCTTAGAGGTTTGGACTTTAGGGCCATTGGTTTAGGTAGAGGCCAGCAGAGGATTTAGGGTATGTTGCGACGAGCTAGAGGAGTCGATCGTACTCAGTGGCAGAGGATTGTGACCGCTGAGATTATCATTGGTTCAGTGATGAGGGAGAACCAAGAGCTTAGAGACCGAGTAGCCCAGCTAGAGACCACCATTGGAGGATTGACCCGAGCATTTGAGGAGCTACGCATTGCTAGGACCGACCACTAGATGTAGTAGCAGTGATGATGTATTCCTAGATTTGTAGTAGTGATGATGTATTCCTAGATTTGTAGTAGCGATGATGTATTCCTAGATTAGTAGTAGTGATGATGTATTCCTAGATTCGTAGTAGTGATGATGTATTCCTAGGACTAATAGTATCTCCGTAGTATCTTAGAACTATCTATTGACGAGCTTGTAATTTTGTAAACCTTCATCTTTCGATATATATAACAAGCTTAGTCTTTCTATCCGATTTATATTTTCTTTCCTTCTTTCGTTGTTCCTCTGTGGTTGACTTTATTCTTGTATTTGTTTTCGCTATTCACCTATCCGTATAACTTATTTTCCCATAACCAAAGATCTCATTTATCGCCATCTTTTGTGATGCAGATAAATGGCACCAAAATGAAAGTCAACCAGGGCCACATGAGGACAACCCGCTAACACACCCATTCAGACAAGGTCAGTGAGGGGAAAGACTGTTGAACCCACTGCCTCGATCAGAGTCACACGAGGACGACCTGCTAATACACCGGTTCAAACAGCAGAGGAAGAGGCACCAACTAGGGCCGCAACTGCTACCCCAGCAATGAGTCAAGCAACACTGGATCAACTTGTTGCTGACCGTGTGGCAGCCGCTCTCGCAGTTGTGACCAATTCGACCACCAACACCGGAACATCTAGACCAGTAACCAACAGCCGAGGTTGTACTTACGCTGAGTTTTGAAAAATCATGGTTGGAGGATTTGGAGGAACAGAGGGAGCCGTTGGTTTGACCAGATGGATTAAGAAACTTGAGACCGTATTTCATATCAGTGGATGTCACGAGAATGACAGGGTTAAGTTTACGTCATTCACTTTCATGGATTCCGCTTTGACATGGTGGAACAACTACGTGAAGTCTGCTAATATGGAGGTTGCTTATGCCATGCTTTGGGAAGATTTTAAGGAACTAGTGACTAGGAAGTATTGCCCACGAAATGAGATTAAGAAGTTAGAAATTGAGTTTTGGAATTTGAAGGTGCAAAACAACAACATCGCTGCTTACAACCAAAGATTTCAGGATTTGTCTTTGCTATGTCCAGAAATGGTTCGGACAGAAGCCAGATTGATTGAAAGGTATATCGGTGGTTTGCCAAAATCCATAAGAGGTGATGTGATTACCTCGAAAGCTGTAGATCTTCATGAGACCATGGAGACGGCAAACAAGTTAATGGATCAGGAACTGGAGGATATTCCAAAGAAGAGTACTGACCACAAAAGGAAGTGGGAAGATCACTCCAAGGGTAACAACAGCAGTTCTCAAAACAAAAAGCAGAATGGAGGCAAGGTTTATGCAATTGGTTCAGGAGACAAGAAGGGTTATGATAAGAATACGCCTTTTTGTAACCGCTGTAAGTTACATCATAGGGGACAGTGCACTGTGAAGTGTAAAAATAACCAGAGGATAGGACACATAGAAAAGAACTGCAGATCAAGACCACTAGCCACAGCACAAGCAGCACCAACCTACAATCGTAAGGCGGATGTCACCTGCTTTGGGTGTGGTGAAAAAGGTCATTATCGGAATGAGTGCAATAAGCCCCGAAACCAAGGAAACGGTGGTAGACCAGGGAACCAAGTGGCAATGATTAACAATGGGAATCAGGGAAATGAAGGAAGGGCTCGTGGAAGAGTTTATGCCGTAGGCCGAAGAGAAGCGCAGGACGACCCGAACGTGGTGACGGGTACGTTTCTCTTAAATAATCGTTATGCTTCAGTACTTTTCGATACGGGAGCAGATAGAAGTTTTATATCAACCAATTTTAGTCCTTTACTTGACATAGCCCCGACCACCTTAGATAATGCCTTCGACGTAGAATTAGCAAACGGAAACCTAGAAAGAGTAGGTACCATCATCAGGGGTTGCACTCTAAACTTGTTGAATCGTCCTATCAACATTGATCTGATGCCAGTGGAATTAGGTAGTTTTGACGTCATCATAGGAATGGATTGGTTATCAAAATATCATGCCGTCATCGTTTGTGATGAGAAAATCGTTAGAGTTCCCTATGGGAACGAAGTTCTGATTGTTGAAGGTGACCGTTCTGATCATGCGCGTTCGTCAAGATTGGCAATCATCTCGTGTACGAAGGTGCAGAAGTACATCGAGAAGAGATGCTATCTCTTTTTAGCTCATGTCACGGAAAAGAAAGAAAAGGAACCAGGAGAGAAAAGGTTGGAAGATGTGCCAATCGTAAGGGATTTTCCAGAGGTCTTTCCAGAAGACTTACCGGGACTTCCATCGGCCAGATAAATCGAATTCCACATCGAATTAGTGCCAGGAGCTGCGCTTGTAGCGCAAGCACCCTATCGTTTAGCACCTACAGAATTACAAGAATTGTCAGATTAATTAGCTGAATTATCTGGAAAAGGTTTCATTAGACCGAGTTCATCGCCTTGGGGAGCTCCTGTTTTGTTTGTTAAGAAGAAGGATGGATCCTTCAGGATGTGTATAGACTATCGGGAACTGAATAAGCTAACCATTAAGAATAGATACCCACTCCCGAGGATAGATGATTTGTTTGATCAGTTGCAGGGATCATCGGTTTATTCTAAGATAGACTTGAGATCGGGTTATCACCAACTTCGAGTCCAGGAAGAGGATATCCCGAAGACCGCATTCCAAACCCGATATGGCCATTATGAATTTCAAGTTATGCCTTTCGGCTTGACAAATGAACCAGCAGTATTCATGGATCTCATGAATCGTGTGTGTAAGCCGTATTTGGACAAATTTGTAATAGTGTTCATTGACGATATCTTGATATATTCCAAGAATGAGCAAGAGCATGAGGAACATCTCAAGATAATTCTGGAATTATTAAAAAAGGAAGAGTTATATGCTAAGTTTTCGAAGTGTGAATTTTGGATATCGATCGTGAAATTTCTTGTTCATGTGATTGATAAGCAAGGAATTCACGTAGATCCTGCTAAGATTGAGGCCATTAAGGATTGGGCAACGCCCACAACGCCGACGGAAATCCGACAATTTTTAGGACTTGCCGGTTACTATAGAAGATTTATAGAGGGATTCTCTAAGATAGCTAAACCGTTGACGAAATTGACTCAAAAGAATGTGAAATACGACTGGGGAAATGATGAGGAAGAAGCTTTTCAACTCCTTAAGGAAAAACTGTGTAGTGCGCCTATTTTAGCTTTACCCGAGGGTAGCGAAGATTTCGTTGTGTATTGTGACGCATCACACAAAGGTTTGGGAGCCGTGTTGATGCAAAGAGAGAAGGTAATAGCATACGCTTCTCGACAGCTAAAAACCCATGAGAAAAACTACACAACCCACGACCTAGAATTAGGATCAGTCGTGTTTGCACTGAGAATTTGGAGACACTACCTCTATGGAACTAAGTGCGTAGTGTATACTGATCACAAGAGTCTACAGCATATATTGAACCAGAAGGAGCTGAACATGAGACAGCGCCGATGGTTGGAGTTGCTTAGCGACTATGATTGTGAAATCCGTTATCACCCAGGCAAGGCAAATGTTGTTGCCGGCACCCTTAGCAGAAAAGAACGGATCAAACCTCTTAGGGTTAGATCGTTAGGGATGACGATTAATTCGCCGCTTCCAGCAAAAATTCTTGAGGCTCAGGATGAGGCACTCAAAGATGAAAACCGACCTAGTGAAAAGATTCACAGAATGCCAGAACTTGAGAATGGATTAGTAAGGAGATCCGATGGGATTTTGCGTTATGGAGACAGGTATTGGATCCCATTGTATGGAGGAATTCGTGATTTTATTATGCACGAATCCCATAAGTCCAAGTACTCCATTCACCCAGGATCTGACAAGATGTATTTAGACCTGAAAAAGTTGTATTGGTGGCCAAACATGAAGGCCGATATAGCAGAATATGTCAGCAAGTGTTTAACGTGCTCAAAAGTTAAGGCAGAATACCAAAGACCGTCCGGTCTGCTTGTTCAACCTGAAATTCCGGAATGGAAATGGGAGCGCATTACTATGGATTTTATAACGAAATTTCCTAGGACATCGAGTGGTTATGATACAATTTGGGTAATCGTTGACCGTCTTACAAAATCAGCGCATTTTCTTCCTATAGCGGAGAAAATTGAAATGGATAAACTCGCGCGTTTATATGTTAAGGAAATTGTTGCAAGGCATGGTGTGCCTGTTTCTATTATCTCTGATCGAGACAGTCGATTCACGTCAAATTTTTGGAAGTCGCTTCAGGATGCATTAGGAACCAAACTCGATATGAGTACGGCATATCATCCCCAAATGGATGGTCAGAGTGAAAGAACCATTCAGACATTAGAGGACATGTTAAGAGCCTTTGTAATTGATTTCGGAAATGGTTGGGACAGGCATTTACCTTTAGTCGAATTTTCCTATAACAACAGCTATCACACCAGCATTAAAGCTGCACCGTATGAAGCACTTTATGGACGTAAGTGCAGATCACCGATTTGTTGGGCGGAAGTTGGAGAGAGCCAACTTACCGAGCCAGAGCTAGTCCACGAGACTACTGAAAAGATTGTACAGATTAAGAACCGAATGCAGGCAGCTTGTGACCGTCAGAAGAACTATGCTGATAAGAGGCGAAAACCCCTTGAGTTTCAAGTGGGAGATAAAGTAACGTTGAAGGTCTCACCATGGAAAGGCGTGATCAGATTTGGCAAGCGTGGAAAATTGAACCCTCGCTATATAGGACCTTTTGAGATCCTTGATAAGATCGGGCCGGTAGCCTACCGACTCGAACTGCCGTCTGAGCTCAGTGCTGTGCATAACATTTTTCACGTCAGTAATTTGAAGAGGTGTTTATCCGATGAAAGCGCAGTTATTCCTTTGGATGAAATCCAGCTTGATGAGAGGTTAAATTTTATTGAAGAACCGATTGAAATCATGGACCGGGAAGTGAAACGACTAAAGCAGAGTCGTATCCCAATTGTGAAGGTCCGATGGAACTCTCGCAGAGGCCCCGAATACACTTGGGAGCGAGAGGACGAGATCAAGCGAAAATACCCTCATCTTTTTCCTAAAACCAAAAGTGGCGTAAATTGAAATTCAGGACGGATTTCCTGATTAGATGGGGAGACTATGACAAATGGTAATTTTCACGTTGTTAATTAATATTATATGAGTATTAATTATTTTTAAGCTAAGCATTTCTATGCGCATTTGCATGTTTCTGAGTATTTTTAAGCATTTTCGGGAGCTGTCCCAGCATACTGTAGCTTACAGTCACTGCAGAAAAGTTTATTTTTGTCAGTAAAGTTAAATTATCACATTTCTGATAGTTACTGACAAGTATTATAATTTACTGAGAGCTTTCTCGTATTTTTCTGAAAAACAACCGCACGCGCGTACCGATAGCACAGTACACATGGTAAAGGTCAAATAAATATATTTTTGAGTCAGTAATGACATTTAAATATATTTCTATTGAAAACGTGGTTAAAAACTTTATTTTACGTTATCGGGTCCAAAAACGTCAAACCGGGAATTTACGGTAACTTTTTAACTTAAACTGACACACTATACACCAAAGCGGGATTAAAACTATTTTCCCCCTCCTAAAATAAGCCATATCCGACCCCTATGCCCACCAAAACCCACATGGGACAACTTTAATGCTTATCTTAAATGTAATCCAAAATATACTAAAAATGGTGCAACACTTTTGGATTTTCTAGACCTTATCACTTAATTCTTCCGAAAATAAACTAGATCATCACTTTTTCTAGCCTAAAATGTACGCCCACTTTCACACACATAAACATATTCTTACAAAATTTTCACTTCAAAGATCAAGATCAAAGGTGTTTACAAAGGATTTTGGGTAATTTGGAAGCTTGATTTGGGTAAAACTAGCAAAGTTTTGGGTGTTCCTTGGTTCATATCACACGTACAACTTCAACATTTTGTAAGAATTCACAAAACTTTTCTAAATTTGTTAATCTCTTGTTTATTTGGTGTATAGTGATGTTTAAAAGTGTTAAATGTATATGTTTTGATGATATGATAAAAGCTAGGGTTTGATCTTGTACATATTGTGCTCGACATTTTTGGTTGTATATGAGTTAATTAGTAGATTTCTTGCTTGTGTGATAAATATTGTTGCATATGGTGCGAGTTTGATGATACAAACACTAGTTACGGTTTTTATGCTAATTTAAGCACTATGATAATTTATAGAGTATATATGTGGTTCGACCACAAGTAAAAATATGAAATTATTAGGGTTTTGAAAAACATAAAATTTTGGCTCAAATAGTGAAATGGTGGAAAAATATAGTGAAGTGCTTATTTAGTTTGGCTTATTTAATAAGTTATAAGTTACTAAAAATAATTAGCAAAAAGGTAAAAATAAGTTAAGATGCAATATTTGTTTCGAATGAACAGTAAGAAAGTCAAAATTTGACTTTTGACTTAAGAGCTTAATTATTAGAGATTATTTGATAAGTATAAAGTGTATTTGGTAACTAAAAATAACTACTAAGTACCAAATAAATACAAATTGGACTAAGTGGCATTTTGGGCCCAAAAGCCCACGTTTATACTGTTGGGCCGAGGCCCAAAGACATTTTTGGTGTTTTGACATTTCGACCAAACGAACGTATTGAACGAGTAAAATGATTTTTAGTAACGTGTCGATATATACGTTATAACTAAAAATGTGTTTTGGGTCAAAAATGGTAGATGGGCTTATTTGAGAAGTTTCAGCCCAATTTACAAATAAAAATGATAAATTTGATTTTTGGAATATTTTCCGACTCGCCGAAGTTATAAATGTTTAATGAAACGATAAATATAACGATAACTATTTTGGACTTGTTTTGAGACGCTTAGTCTCCGTAAGGGTAAAAATTGACATTTTTACTAAAATGATATTGAGATTGACTTTTGTTGACTTTTTGAAGAAATATTGAATTCGTGTCGAAATTTAGTGATAATACTTAAAGGTGAATATAACGAATAATATAACGACGAAGATATATTCACGACACTTGACATATATGTCACTAGAAGTATTTTGCACGTATAACTAGTTAGCGAAGTATTTGAAGTAAAGTTTACAACACGTGAGATAAATGGAAACGTTGTGTAAACGAATGGGTCATGCCCAAATTTTCTAAAAATCCAACACTTAGAATATTTTTGTGAAAACGCTTAACTTTAGAATACTTTATGGAATTACCTAACAAAACTTATTTTCTTATAATGAAAATAATAAACGATGTTTCTAAACATAATGATTTTCACTAACTATATTTTATTAACCAATCTTCAAAACGTATTTAATTAATCTTCATAATTAAATATATGAGAAATGAATTTATAAAGTATAAATGTGTATATATATGTAAAGTATGAGTAAATATATATATATATATATATATATATATATATATATATATATATATATATATATATATATATATATATATATATATATATATGTAACGGTTGCACGTTAAGTTGCGAATACTAGCACGGATGTTCCGTTACGTATTCCCACCATGCACTTTCACCATGAGCTACCCCCAAAGAGTTATAAAAATAAATCGTTTCTAAATATACTTTACCACACAGCAAGCAAGAAATACACGAGCACAGGTCAACGTAAAACTCTTCAAATAAAATAAAGATACTTGAGACATGAACGTTTTGCTAAGACTTACCGTACTAATTTAGGGTGCTGATCGGCGCGGTTGCATTATTTTGATTGATTACTGAATTGCTGTATTTGAAAGGTGAGTTTATAGCCCCACATTTTTATACGATTTTTGATTTATAAGCTTGGGGTGAGAAACATGCAAAATTGTTTTTATGGACCAGAAATGAAATTGCTTTTAAGATCACACTAGTATGCAGAAACCTAAGTTTGCTGAATCCCATTTTGTGCCCACTATCATCTGCCGTTAATTCCTGTTGGGAAGCTGTTTGTTATAAATAGATCTATTGGGAGTGACGTCCCCGTTCGGTTCGCTCGGCATAGCCAAGGCGAACGTATACCAAGTCGGGTTTTTGGCCGAGTGTCTGGGGATTAACACTCGCGGGCAACCTTTATTAATTTGCTAACGCTAGTCGTGCTGCATTGTCTTAGTTTCGGTAGGATGAGGCTTAGTGTTTGCATAACGGATAGTGTGTATCTGCTGAATTGTATTTATGATATTGCTATTGGTCCATATGTGCTATTTACTTAAACCTATGAACTCACCAGCGTTAGCTGACTTTTAGCATGTTTTTCTCAGGAAACTGAGGTGCGTTTAGCCGGGAGCAGTGCATGGCGTCGGTCACAATAAATGATGGAAATGTTTTTAAATGCGTTTACTTTGACAACTGGACCTTTTGTTTAAATGGGCTTCATTTTCATCTGAAATGGTTTTTATGTATCGCTACATGACTTGACTTATGTAATATATTTTAAAACGGATTTTTAATCCGTTCACTATATCTTGTGTGATGTTTATCAACATCGTAGCAACCCAAATTGTATGCTTCCGCGAATAATGTGATTTTGGGGGTGTTACAGGATTAGACAACATTACATGTGTTTCATCACCAGTAATATAATCACGTAGCTCCCACTGGATTAGACAACATTATAAGTGTTACGTCACTAGTGGAGAGTGAGTGGCGATTGGATACTTTCCTTCTTTCTATGAATATCTACACATTATTGCTAATGTGAGTCACTTTGACTAGTAAATATGTACTTAGGTATTCAAGGAAGTGCATCAAGTTCTATCATATAGATGATGGGCTAGCCATCATTGCTATTTTAACTTGAAAATAGGCATGCATTTCCTCCATAATTGGTCAAATTTACCACAAGGGTATGTAGGACCTTAGTTGGTTTATAGGGTTAAGATAAATTGCTAGGTAAACATGCTAGGAATTGCATTTACCACTTTGCGGTTTATTGATATTTCCGTCTTCTAATTATTTAAACTCATTTTAGTTTGGTAGCTATAGAAAACGTGTTCTCTAGTTATCCAAATATCTTATATTTCTTCAAGGTTTCAAAACCGGAATTAGGGTTATAAAACTAACTTGAAAGAATAAGATGTGTAACCATACTTAACCGTTTTGACTTTTACAAGACATCACGATTTCTAGAGTAGGTGTTCTTTGTGTTTGATTAGAATTAGGAAAATTAAAATATTCTTATTATGGCTTTTCCTCATAAAGAAAAAGGATAGGAAAATGTCTCTTTCTTACAAGGAAAGAACGACTTAGTTTGTCCTTTTAATAAGAAAAGAACAAACTCTTGTTTACGGTTTGTGTTGCATTAATTCATTAATTGAATTTACAAAGTTTATTTTTAGTATTTTCGATAATTATCCTTTTGTAATTTAACTACCCCATGTTTACAATTTAAAAAAATTAATTTACAAAAAGGCTAAGATCCACATTGTGCTTCTACTATCACATCAGTTGATTTGCTAGCAATAGTAGATTCAATTGGTAGGCGATGATCACCAATTGTATTACACGTACAACTCTTAGATCCTTATGGGACTCATGGCATCTAGTGTCAAACAACTAGTGTCATGTAGGCATGTTTAGTCCCATCTTTGCCTCGGGTCAAGGTCTCACCGCTTAACTCGATTAAGTCATCCAATTTGAGAACGTGTGAGAATATATCTAGGTCCCACGCATAGAGAATAGTCACCTTGGGTTACAATTCAGTCTAGGTCCCACGCATAGGCAAAAAGTAATTGCAAGTGTTCTCAAGCGATTGGACGGCATGACTTAAATTTGTGATGGGTAAAATATTTTGATGTGAATCAAAAAAAGGTGTACGAAAGAAGCATGCATTCATTCTTCGTAGCACAAGTTAAAAACTTTTCTTAACTTAAGTCTAATCATTGTTTTAATTTATGTG
This sequence comes from Artemisia tridentata subsp. tridentata, assembly GCA_021014915.2. NCBI lineage: Eukaryota > Viridiplantae > Streptophyta > Magnoliopsida > Asterales > Asteraceae > Artemisia > Artemisia tridentata. The sequence continues at coordinate 281,957,327 of CP139504.1, forward strand.
TGTCGAGTTGTCCATTTTCAAGACTAATATTAATCCTAGGTGGATAATAAAGTTTGGACAATACATAACAAGAATAACATACATAACGAGTTTAAGAGTTATTTATGAAACAATGATTTTATGTTTCAAAAACTTAGTTAAAATAAATCATAAGACTTAGTTTAAAAAATGGTTTGTGTTTCGTTTCATGTTTTTAGAAAATAATTTGCAATTTACATATAATCAAAGCATATATAAGTAGCAAATCAACAAACACACAACCACAATATGCAAAGCCTCAACCGATGAAAAAACCTATGCTCGGTCTCGTGAGCCATCACGAGAACCAAGAGTCATCTAGGGACAAGCCTACACAACCACATGGAGGGCTCCCACTTGCTCCAAGACAATCAAGAGCAAGTAGAACCCCATTATGCACATGAAATAATGAATCTGTTCGCCCAAAATTTCTGTATTGGGAGACCCAAAACGCCTAGAAGGAATCTTACCCGCTCTTAGGTCCAAACTACAAAGTTTTAGGCCCATGTCTTGTGTACCTGCACAAAAAATTTCAGCCAATAACTCCTTACCAATCACTAGGAAAAGCCAAAATACAGCAGCTTCTTCCAGCAGCCCTTATCGGCATAAATGTCTTTAACTCTTTCGCCATTCTTCACCAAGCATCGATTACATGATATGGAAAGTAAAGTACAACTAATAAACATTCTATCTACTGTAAAGTGCCCAAACAATGGGAAAAAAAACAAATTAAAGTACATACATGAATGCCGAAACAATGGCAAAAACCCAAAAACAAGAAATTAACGACAATTCATAACAAACATGTCACACGTGGTCTAGGTTTTCATCGGCTTTGCATATCACACATAATGATACAATAACATTATGAACATAACAAGGTGTTTTCTAATTCCATGAACAATATGTATTTGCGATGGGAACAAAATTAACAACAAGAATTTAAAGAATTAGCCAACGAAACTAGGAAAATAATTAACAAGAATTAAAACCCTGATAGGTACGTGTGTCAAATGGCCTAAGGATCAAAACCCACTGATATTAGGACCTTCAAAATATCATTTTACCACAGAAAATTAAGGTTTAGGGGCTGAATCAAAACCGTCTCATGAATCGATCAAAATAATGCGTTTTTGGCCATTTTACACGTCCCGATAAGTATACCAATTAAAATATGCGTAACAAATGGCTATGAGATCAAAAATCACAGATCATAAGACCCCTCATGGGTCGTTCATATGTGTGAAGACGGAGCCCTAGGGGCTGTTTTAAAACATGGTTTCAAAAATCATCAAAAAACACCCGATTTGGCCATTTTTACGCATACCCGATAATCATATGGCACATATGATGGCTTGTGATAACACTATAGGTGATGATAGATATAAATAACATATTATAAATAAATAATTGTAGCGGAAGATCACCTATTAACGGATCCATATAGCCATATGATCAATCACTAATTAATATAATAAATATCACAATTATATACCTTTGAAGCGTGATTCGGGTTTCATTATCAACACCAACGCCACTATTGGATGTAAGAAACAAAAGATCAATAAGGTTGATCTTCCCTTATGTGTGAAGCACACTACACGTCACGGATCACCACTTGATGCTAGTCTTGACCTTATAACACGCGATCTAGCCTTGAACTACACTAGAATAAGGTTAGATGGGATCAAAAACCACAAACCCTAATACGGGTGTGTGTTATTTCGTGGCTTTTGGGTAGAGGAAGGAGGAAAGATATTTGGTAAGTTGTTATTATAATTGATAACCATTTATTGACCAAATCAATGGGAGGTTATAAGAAATAATGTTACACTTAACCCTCCGGCCATATGGCGGCCCTAAATGGGTTTGCCCATTTGTTGGTCCAATCTAATAAACTAAGTACTAGCTTAGTTATTAGTAGCCCGTTATTGATCCCGAGTTACGAAGGTTAAATATAATGTAAATACGATAGATACGATATATTAAATGGTGTCTCTGTGTATAAGTGTGTGACCCCATAGGCTCACATATGTCTAGCCATATAATTATTTATTATGACATGAGCATACTCCAACACAGACATGATCTGACTAAGTCCGCTACAGTACCAGAAGTCTATCTCAACCAGTTCTGGCACACATTGTTTATCAGTCGAGACAACAAGACAATGGCAGTCACCCTTGATACTAGGAGGATCCAATTCGATGTTGTCTTCTTCGCGGCATTCTTGAGCTTCCTCCAGCAGTATTTGGCAAACATACAAAGTTTCTTGAAGATCCTACTTTTGAACGTGTAGTCAGGTCATTAAAACACCTGGGCTATGACGATTCGTCTGAAGAACTCTCCTCACATTCTAAGGTGGATAGAAAATACATTCCTCAACCTTGGTTAACCATGTACACAATCTTGAGCCACTGCATAATAGGAAAAGAAATGGGTCACGAGCACCCCAGACTTGAACATCTACTATTCTTCTGGGGTGTCATCAACCTACATCATATGGATTATGCAAAGTACATCTGGACGGACATGATCTATCAAGCCCGCTAGTTTGGACAAAAGAAGGGCTATAAGATTACCTTCCCACGCTTCACCAAACTTCTCATAGCTCACTTCATGGAAAAAGAACAATCAATTGATAAACGTCCGACTGAAAAGGCCCACACAGTACAAATGGACCATGTTCTTTCTAGAGTGAGAATTCATACCACTAACACCACCACACAAGGCCTTAGAATTCCAGACAAGTTATTAACGGAGGCTGTGAGGGCAACTGAAGCATATGTAAGGTATGACGAAGCTGAGAAGGCAGGTACAGTAGGTATAACAGTGAAGGGTACTACTTGAGCAAGAGGAAGAGGAAGAGGTATTAAAGCTGGATCTACTAGAACAAAGAAAATCACCCGAGCTACAAAGAAGAAACCAATGCTCAGGGATGAATTTACTGAGGAAGAAGAAGAAGAGGAATAGAGCCTAAGATAAGAAAGAAGAAAAAGAATTATGCAGATTAAGAAGGAAATGCATGATGAAGGACTGGGTAAAGGCAAGGGAAAATCAATCAATATTCATGACAAACCTGATGAAACCCTTCAACCACCCAAAACTAAAGAAGAAGAAATCAAACAACTCAAGAGAGCCCTACAGGAAAACAAGGCAAAATATCTGGCTGATATTGAAAGACTTGAGAAAAGGAAGAAAGGTGAAGGATCTGCATCACATGTTAGTGAAGAAGAAGCGTTGTCTCAATCCGAAGATAATATTGAAGCTACAATGTCTAAATCATTGAGTGCCTCACTAAGTGAATCTGAGGGTAAATCAGAAGAATCAGAACAACTCATTCACACACCCTCAGAATCAGATGATGACAAAACTGATGAAGATAAAGGTGAAAGTGATGATAAGGATGAAGAAGATGAGAGTAATGATGACAAAGACGTTGAAAGTGATGAGGATGATGATGACCAAGATGATGATAATCAAGATGACGATTGTATACCTACTCCACCGGTTATTCCATCATCTGTGGATCAAACCTCAAAAACCAAGCCTCCATCACCATTACCCATACCCCAACAACCAGACAACAGTGAACCCCAAGCCATTAAAGAGCAGCTCAGCGCGTTACAAACTCAAGTGACGACACAGCAAAATGAAATTAATGAGTTCAAAACATATGATATCTAGCTAGCAATAGAGCATTACCTCAACAATAACTTACCAGAAGAGATCGGCAGACATCTTGAGGAGACGCTTCCAACTCTTCTGAAGGAATACGTCAAAAGGAAGCTTGATGTAATTGTAGCACATCACATTCAAACCACACCGCTAACAATCCAAACAAAACCATCTAAGCCTTCTGCTGCTGATATTAAAGGACAATTGCTAGAGGCTATCATCAATGATCCGGAAGAGGAAGATCTTTGCAAAGCTTTAATTTAATCAATAAAGAACGCTGAAAAGAAAGGTGAGTCGTGCAAGAAGGTCAAGCCTAGCAAACGTCGTCATGATGATCATGACAAAGACGACCAAGCAAAGCCGAGCGAGAAATGAACAAGAATAGCTAGACCTACTGTTACACTACCATCCTCTAATGTTCAGCAAACGGGCGAAAAAGAACTTGTGCCTCAAGAGACTGGAACCATTGATGAAGCTGAAGCTCATAATGATGTCACCATTGATCAAGCTAAAGCTGAAGCTGTTCCTCTAAAAGCTGCAATTGTTCCTTCACCACCTGCTGATGCACCTCTCAAACCCGCTCCTGTATGGGTCCACTGTGATGCTGAAAAGTTTGAGTGGTTTGAAGAGATGGTGGATGCTTACCCAGACATTCCAGAAGATGAAGCACCTGCAGAAGGCTCAGTTGTGGATTTCACTAAGAAACTGAAGAAAGTAATGAAGATTCAGAAGCTACAACTATCCGATATAGTGAAAATCCACAAAGCAGGCTTCTCCAAATTCAAGACTGCAACAACTTCTCAACTGGAATTCGAGTATAATCTGGAACAAGTTGCATGGGCCTTATCTGAGAACGTTAACTGGGATGATGCAAGATCTTCTCATCAAACCGACACCTTTCAATTCCGTGACTATTCACAACCATTACCTCTCATCGGTCATGCCCATAATCCCAAGATACCCAAAGCCTACTTCTTCAACAATGACTTAGAGTATCTGATTTATGGGAATACGAATCCAGAAAAGCGTTATGCTACCTCCCTTACAAAGTTCAAGGCATCCACCTATGTGCAAGAAGGTTTAGAAGAACAAATCGGAGACTTGTTCATCAACTAAATTGAAGAATACAATGATGAAGCTGTTCTGGGAATCTTCCACTGGCCTAACATGAGAAAATGGTTCTACAAATGGAAACTTACTTTTACCTCGAAACACAAGGTATACTACAAAAGTAGGATTCTTTCCATTAAGAGTGCTGAGACAGAGTCGAAGTATGGCTATAATTTTCTGACCAAGATCACGGTGAGAAGGAAAGAAGACAAGGAGTACACATTCAATGAAGCCGATTATCCTTACTTGAATCTAAACGACATTGAAGATATGTACCTACTCAAGATTCAAGGGAAACTCGAGCATCTTCCTGGTAGTCTTCAATACGACATCATCAACTCTATACTGATTTACATCCGAAGTATTGTGATCAAGACAAGAGTCGAAGATGTTTATCTTGGGTTTGAATTTTACCAGAAGCAGTTGAATCTAATCAAACCTGATCTTCGACCTTCGGGTCTAGCAGAAATGAAGCCATACTCCTTCAGCAACAAACCATTTGGGGTAGTGTACATGAGATCTGGAAGACCAAAGTTCATGGGCTATTAAGATATTCACAAGTTTAGCGATGAAACTTTGATCAACGTTAGGGCTGAACTTGATCACATTCTGGAAAATCACACACAAGGAAGGAAGCAGGGTTGGCTAAGGCACATGACTTGGAAAAGGAACGATGTGAAGCAGGCGGTCAAGTTCTTGGCACGCATTGACCATAGGCTAAAGCATCGGGTTCAGATGAGAAGGCTGGAGAGTTATGTGGGTGGACGAGCTAGAGATCCGAATATTCTCACATTCCGCCGTCCAGAGTAAAACACGGTATCATTGTCAAATATTTTTCATCATTCATAAATTGTTTAAATATGACAATGGCTTGTGCACAAATAACAGTGCACAACCCGTTCTTGTAAAGAAAGGACCTTGAGGTACGCTTCATTGCCTCAATCCTAATATAAGGAGCGAAAGCTTCTTACTTTTGAGTAGAATTAATCAGAATTTTTCTAAGTTTTTCAAAATTCTGCTCAAAAGAACAAGTATTCCCCTGTCAAGGGGGAGTACTTGAAACAAATATCTTTTGTTCAAAACACAAATGTTCTTGTTGGAATTCTTTCCATAAACCTCAAAAAGCATATTTTAATCAAAAGTTTATCAAAAACAACATGAATATGCTATTTTTGAGGGGGAGAATAAGTATGTGATTAAAATATGGTAATTGAAAAGATAAAATCTTGCATGAGCTCTACTCAGATAGTATCCTCGAATTAACGAATATCAAATGTCATTAATCGAAAAGACATGTCCTGGACGGGTAATAATTTCAAGCTGGTTTATCCAGTGATGTAAACATGTCTCGCAAAGAACTTGTTTGAGTAGAGTGTACCGATTTCGAGAGATTCTTCTTTGAATATGACCTGAACGGGTAATAATTTCAAGCTAGTTTAACTAGTGATGTAAACGTGTCTCGCAACGGTCATATTCACTGAAAATCAATCAATTATATAAGTGCTGACTCAACCCGACATGTGCAAATTTACTTTAAACACTTATGAGCACATGTTAAGGGGGAGTATTCCTGAAAAATGCAAACTCTCGAAGTGTAAAAAATATAAGTTTTACACTCATAAACACTTTCAGAGATTTTCAAATAATTAGTTTTATGGCAACATAGGATAGTCATGAAGATATAAGGTGACTAAGGTTAGGAAACCGTCCTATGATCCGTCAGAGCCGGAGATATCTACGCATGGACAATACCAATAGTCTAGAACTAGAAAGTCCTTAGGTATGATTAATAAAAATGAGTAAAGAAATGAAAGGAGAAAGAAGGGGTTGAAGAATTAAAAAGAAAAGTAAAAGAAAGGGTGAAAAGAAATAGCCCTCCATATGTTCAACCATAGGGCATAAACCGGGTTCAATACATATGCTACTGGTTGTTACTACGGTAACACCGGTATTGAAGACTAAGCCGTCATGGACCCAGTGACGCACTGCACTAAACCTTCTAGCCACTCAGGTGTCCCTCAAAAGATACTTGTTTCATTTCTCACGGAGAACCCTTCATTATCTATCGACCTCTCATTCTGAGATGAGTTGATATTGAAAAGGAGGCACTCTGCTCCATGCCTTCGACGACTAAAACTAATAAGCATTGAATCGAGTCTAGAGCCGCGAGATACATCAAAAGATCTCATAGGAACACATGATATTTCCACACTGGTTGTTCAACATTATGGACACCAGATGTAAATTACAAGAGTCCTACGCAGATCTTAGTAATCTGCCGAGAACATTCATGAGGGAACTAAAAATTGTGATTCTTTGTAATTGTGTGGAAATTCTTGCCAGGGTCAACATCAAACAGCCCTAACAGCAGGTCACTTCGGTAATCCCTTGTGGATTACTCTTAGTGTTTGAGGTGGTTCCAAACAGTCTACAGTCGTGGAGTGATACTTCGGTATACTTCAGCGGCTCACCTGAATCGTTGATACACTTCGGTGTATCTGAGTTAGCTCATTCGGGGGCATCCAGTTCAAGAACGGCCTTGGCAATGATTAGAGAAAGTCTTCACACTATGCTGTTGATGATCTCGAAGTCCGAACCTGTAAGTGCCGGATGATTTGTTGCTAACTGTTTAAATTGCAGGTAATCATGGAGACCAGGAGTTCCACCACCACCATTTCCATCATGCTCATGCTAACATCACAAAGGAAATTTTCACAAAGATTAAAGCAAAGTAAAAGTTCAAAAGTAAAAGATTGAAGCTAAAGAGTGAGAACTACTTGAAATATGAAGATCAAAAGTCAAAAGAAGTATGAGCATGGTGGAAAAGGCGTAAAGACATCGTGATTAAAGAATGTTGGTGGAAGGCAGATCAAGAAATTACCATATCATTTACAACAACAACAAAAGAATAAAGATACGAAAGACGTCGAATCCAATTAAGCAAAGAAGACGTCAAGCAACCTCGATGACCAATACTTAAGGGGAGATTGTTGGGAACACATTATAGATTATCAAGTATCGGTCATATTTTGTGTAATAGGTTGCTTCATTATTTAGGCCTTTATGTTAGTTATTAAGGTTCGGCCTATGTAGAAGGCCCATGGGCTGTGGCCTTTTATTTATCTCTTTATTAGGGCAACTCCCCTTACATGTACAAACACTATAAATACCCCATCCCTTGAAGGGAGAGGGTGTTGGTTCATGTTAATTCATTATTACTTATTCTTACACATGTCCCTTCCATTCTTTCTCTCTCTAACGTTCTCTCTCTAGATCTAGTAGCTTGTGTGATAAGATTTGTGGCCTAACATATAGTTTCTAAGTTATCCCATTTTACCCTCCCTACACTTAAATTGAACTATGTCCCCGATGTTCTTGAAAAATAACAAAGTTATGATAAAGGGAAAAATAAAATAGATGAAAGAAACTAATACTCCCCTGATTTGCTCGGCATGGACCATGTGAAACACGGTTAAATCCTCCTCCAAGAAAATAAAAAGATGTGCATGTATTGAAGTTTATTTTCTTGTCCAATGTAACCTGTAAATCACTAAGAAAACAAAACACAAAACCTCGAATAAAATCGGTGGTAAATATGTATGTATGTATATATATATATATATATATATATATATATATATATATATATATAATATATATATATATATAATATATATATATTATAAACGAAATCCTAGAAAGCAAATAAGATATAATGCTTGCAAAATAAATGTTTACAGATTCCTGGAAATTTTAAAATTCTGAAAATTTTCAAAAATTAAGTTCCAGCAGAAAAATAAAATCCTAAAAAACTGTGCTGCTACAGTGCATGACGCCGTCGGGTGTTAACCCTGACGCTGTCAAGATTGACCTGACAGTATTTTTGGTTTTTGTTTCTGGAAAATTTCTGGAAAAACCTGATAATTAAAACCTGGAAATTCTGTAAAACATTTATTGTGACTCGATACGAGCATTTGACTCTAACAAACACACAAATATATATGCTAATCCTTAATTGTTATCTTTCATGTTCGAATTCGTTCTTTTAAACAAATATGATCTTAAATACCTTTATATGCAATTAAGACGAGGTTAAAAACAAAATAAAGCATTTTCACAATTTATTCGAAACATGAAAGATAAACAATTATGATGGAGCATATATATGAAATCAAGCAAAGTAAAAAAAATCAAAAAAACAATAAAAGGTCCTAAATATTTAAATAAAACCGTCACAAATGTTACAAGTATCCAAAGGCCACCACAGAATCAATTCTAAATTATTACATACCATAAAGTGTTTTAAAACATCACACACCATAATAAAATTGTTCAAAGATAACAATTAAAACAACTAAAGACATCACTGATCGGGGGCGGTGTCATAATGGTAGTCATAGCCAGGAGGGAGGTGCCCAGTGTACCCATAAGGTGGGTAGTCCTGCTCACGGCCAGGGAATGGGTCAATCTGCAAGTGTGGGTCCAGCTGATCACGGGTAGAGATGTATCGCATCTGTCGCACCATGTGATCATACATCCAATCGAACCGCTAGTCCGTCCTGGTCACCCATGTATCCATCTGACCCATCCAGGCCCCTTGGTGGGCCTGCCAATCTCCCTGGCTCATATGCCTGTAGGCATCCGCAGAACTACCAACTCCATCTCCCCCTACTGTTGCTGCTCATCCTCATCATCACTATCTTGAGCAACGGCTGCCCTAGCAACTGCTGCTGCTCTAGCAGCCACCATGCATAGTTACCACCACCCAAATCCATGATAATTTCCATTCCCTTTAGTGATCTAACCCTGACAACCCTAGCAGGACCCCCAATACTCAAGAACCACTGAATCTCTGGCCTAAGTACGCCATATAAACGACAAACTTGGTCACAAACACCCCCCCCCATAAATCTTGTCGCTCAACTTCTCCCCAGCTGAACCACTCAAGTACTAGCTATCCAAAAAGGGACGTTACAAAACACATCAGGAGCATAGATCGAGTATAGGAATAATAGGTCTAAAAGGGTGACACGATGAATTGAGAGGATCTAAACACACTTAGAATTGTGTTGAGGATACTTTGAATTTATACCAACTAGTATGCGGAATCTACTAATTGATACTTAGAAGATTTGTTAGTGTAACAGTAATGGACAGTTTATATGAACAATGAATAACACCAAATGCTTCAATAATATTAGATATAATACGAGTGATCTTATTTATCACTAGGGTTTACAAAACCTTGAAGCTTAACAAAACATATATCTTAACATCTAACCTAGGACCTCCTTTTATAACACAAGGAGTCCTTTACAAGATAAGTATTGATATTCTAAACATGCAGAATGTTGGGAATTTAACATAAACAGTTAGTACTGCCAGAGGAAAAGTTACAACTGATGAAGAATACACTAACAGTACTAAGTCAGTTAGTACTGCTAGTATATATGGTTAGTACTGCTTATGATTTTGTAAACGTGTAATAGGATAAGTATGGAAAAGATATTGTGTATATCTTATAGAATTAGACTTATAGTTACCTTGTACAGGAATCCTTGGTCTATAAAAGGATATCCTAGGTTAACGATTAAGACGATTAGCGAAACGATTAATTGATAGAGATTCATGGTTGTAAACAGATAAGTCAAGATCACTCGTATTATCAAATATAATATTGAATCGTTTTGGAAGAAAAACATTGTCTCTTGTTCATACACTGTTTCATTCATTCATACATACAAATACAAATAATCTTCTAAGTGTTAGCTAGTAAATTCCGCGTGGTAGTTAATATTACTCAAAGTATCTATCTAACACAAGGAGTGTGTTTAGATCCGGTCAAGTGGTATCAGAGCCAAGTTTATGATACTTTGAATTAGAAGATCCAGACGAATTTGATTCAGAAGAAGATGGACATGGAGACTACCACAACCAATGTTGCTGCAAAGTTACCTATGCTTAAGCCTAATGAATTCGATGTGTGGAGATTGAGAATTGAACAATTATTCCAAGTGCAGGACTATGCACTCTGGGAGATCATAGAAGAAGGGAATTCATTCAAGCCTCCTACCACAACAACAACTGAAGATGGTAAATCTATGACTACAGTGCAGACAAAGCATATTACTGCTGAAGAGAAGGCCCAGTACATGAATGACATCAAGGCAAGGAGTATGCTCATGATGACAATACCCAATGATCAACTCCTGAACTTTAGCAAGTTCAAGGATGCCAAATCATTATTTGAAGCGATTGTTGCAAGATTTGGTGGGAATGATGCCACCAAAAAGACTCAGAAAACTCTTCTCAAGCAACAATTTGAGAACTTCTCAGCTACAAGCAATGAGTCACTAGATCATATGTTCAACAGAGTTCAAAAGCTAGTGAGTCAGCTTGCTATTCTTGGAATAGAGATACCTCAGGAGGACTTAAACTCAAAATTCTTAAGAAGTCTGCCAGCTGAATGGGGTATGCATGTTGTTGTGTGGAAGAACAAGCCTGATATAGATTCCATGAGCTTAATGGATCTTTATAGCAACTTTAAAATAGTGGAGGATCATATAAAGAAGAATGCTGGAACAAGTTCAAGCTCAGGGAATTTGGCCTTTGTGTCAACTCCCAGTACCTCAAGTTTAGTTGAAGAAGTTCAAGTTGCTGGAGCAGTTGGTACTGCTAGTTCAAATGTTGGTACTACTATTACCTCAAGCAGTACTAATGGACTTTTGGATGAGAATACCTATTGTGCTTTCCTGACTACTCAGCACAATGGAAGTATGTTGACTCATGAAGACCTTCAAGAGATCAATGATGATGATATTGAAGAGATGGACATCAAGTGGCAGCTCTCTCTTCTTAGCATGAGGGCTAAGAGATTTTTGAAGAGAACAGGCAAAAAGATAATCATAAACAGCAATGATGTTGCTGGGTATCACAAGTAAAAGATTGAGTGCTATAATTGTCACAAGATGGGTCATTTTTCAAGGGAGTGTAGGAAGCCTAGGCAGCAGGACTCAAGGAATAAGGGCTATGAAGGGAAGTCAACAGGATCAAGAGTTGTTGAGATTACAGACTCAAGCTCAAAGGCTATGGTTGCCATTGATGGTTTAGGGTTTAACTGGAGCTACATTGCAGAGGAGGAAGCAGAAGCAACTACAGAGATGGCTCTCATGGCTTTCTCAGATTCTGAGGTACAAGTTTCTAAATGTTCTAAATCATGTGATGCTTTAAAAGAATTAGAAACACTTAGGAAACATTATGATGAACAGAGAATTGAGCTAAACAAGACCCAGTTTAATTTGGCAAATCATAAAAGGGGTTTAGCTGTTTTAGAAGAACAAATTGTTCATTATAAAAGTAATGAGTCTACCTTTTCTGAAACTGTAGCTGTACTTAAAAGGGACATATTTTTTAGAGATTCTGAAATTAGTGTGTTGAAAGATGAATTAGTTAAGGTTAAGAAAGCTAAAGAGAACATTCAGTTAAGTGTTGACACTTTAGAATATACTTCAAAAGGTGTTCAGAAGATAATTGAATGTCAAATTCTCAACAAGGCTAAATCAGGTATAGGTTATAGATCTGTTCCACCTCCTCACAGAGGAATACCTGTTCCTCCAGGTATTGACCTTGAACATACAGGTTTGGAAGAATTTCAACTACCTAAGATGGAATATGGACCAAAACCAAAAGAAAAAGAAAAAGAAGTAGTTGAACAGCCTGTAGAAGTAAGATTTAAGAGTGAAAGTGATAAATAACCCTCTGAGGACAAGGTGTCCTCTGATAGGTCCTCAGGTAGGGAATCAGATGCTCCAACCATAGAAGATTGGACTTCAGATGATGATGAGAGTGATCAGGATCAAATTAAACCTGATAGTGTTAAGGTAGAGGAACCAAAAGTTCCAAAGGTGGTCAAGAATACAACTGTTAGGCCTGAGTCAAAGGTTAATACTGCTAGAAAAACAGTTAGGTATGCTGAAATGTATAGAACCAAAAACAAGCCTAGAGGTAACCAAAGGAATTGAAACAACCTTAAGTCTCACCAACTAGGTGATGACTTTGTCTGTTCTAGGAAAGCTTGTTTTGCATGTGGTAGCTTTGACCATCTTGCAGCTTATTGCAACAAATGGGTAACTAGGTATTCAAGTCTTAGGGTGAACTCAATAAGACCTCCCACTTACCCTACAATTGTTAGAATGATACCTAGATTAGTTCTTTTAAAGTCTGGCCAAAGACCAGTTCATACTGCTAGACCAGCAGTTCATACTGTCAGACCAATTAGACCTGTTTACCCAAGACAAGTAGTTCAAGGTGCAAAAACACTTTTCAAATCAGCACCAACAACTGTTAAGAGACCCTTTAATAACAAAGTAGTGGAAACTAAACAAGTTTGGAAACCCAAAGCTACAACTACAAAGCCAGCAGTTCATACTGCTAGCAGAGTAGTTAGTACTGGTAACATCAATCATACTGCTAGGGCAAATATGGGTAGTGGAGTTAATGCATCAGCATGTTGGATTTGGAGACCAATCAAATCCAATGGTGCTCAAATTGTTTTGAAAAGGTTTAATTATATTGATGCTAGAGAAAAACCAAAGTCAGTAATGGCTTGGGTTCCCCAAGGAAATTGATTCCTTGTTTGTGTGTAATGTTAGTCATTTGCTTATTTTGTTATGAGATAAGTTCTTTGCACTTTGTTTTCTATTGTTGGACTAACAATTGCAGGTTGATTGGAGTTTGGGAATTAAGTATTTGATGCTTTAGATGGTGAGATGCTTTGGAGATCAAAGTGTGTGATGTTTTGAGCACACAACAAATGGTTATTGGTTCACCATGTCTAACCTACATAAGAACCAACTAGTCCAGAGCAAACGGTTTCTGGTAAAGACTAATCAAATCCGTTCATGGTTGACAATTTACCAAAAATTGTATGGTTATCAACTCACCATATCTAATAGTGAAGAGTTGGCTAGTCCAAAGCAAACGGCTATTGGTAAAGACACAACAAATCCGTTGATAGCTGATAGTTTGCTAAAAACTATATGAGAGCAGTCTTGTTTTAAATCATTAATAAGTTTATACTGCTCATTAAAAATTTTCTCAAAAAGTCGTTGGGTAAATTCAGTTTCTTACCATATAAAAGGGTTTTTCTCAAGGATAATTATCTTCTTACTAAATATTAACTTATTCACTTTCTAAAGATAATAATTATCCCTTTGCGCTAAAATCTCAAACCCTAACCGAACCTAAATAAAAACCCAATTGGCTTTGCACATCATCAATTGAACCTTAAACGATCATCTTTCTGATATAACTTTCATTCATTATTCATGGCTGTGTTGGAATTTGTTAAAACGCATAACCAGGTTGCTTTTCTTGAGAAAACAGAGGAAGGGGATGGACCAAAATTTTATGAGATTGTGAATTTCTTGAATGCGTCTCATATAAGGTATGCTTTAACTGTTTCCCCTACTCTTATTGTCTCTCACATCACACAGTTTTAGCAAACTGCCATTGTCAAAATTAGTGAAGAAGGAGACATAGAAATTCACTATAAAGTGGATGGCATATCTTTTGTTGTTACCGAATCTACAATTAGGAGACATCTTAAGTTGCAAGACTCAGATGGTATCAATAACATGCTAAACACTGAAATTTGGCAAGAAATTCCTAGAATGGGGTATGATACATCCATTCAAAAACTTACTTTTCAAAAGGGATGTTTCTCCCCACAATGGAGATTTTTGATACATACTATCTTACATTCTTTAAGTCCTAAAAGAACATCATGGGAGCAATTCAGTAGCAATATTGCTATTGCTCTCATATGTTTGTCAACAAACAGGGTTCTTAACTTTTCAAAATTCATATTTGAGAGTATGGTTGCTAATGTAAAAAATAAAACAAAATTTCTTATGTATCCAAGATTTGTTCAAAGCTTTCTGAATAAGAAAAAGAATCTGCTTAAACAACATAAAGAAATTTTTCCTACTCCTAGCCTGCAACAAAAAGTTTTTCAAAAATATGGCTATGGCTTAGTAGACTTTTTAATGGGGTAGAAATACCTCTATTTTCTGAGATGATTCAAGTTGTTAAGGATGAAGGGTTAGTAAACCCAACTGAGCCCCAACACACATCCATTGAGATTCCACAAATAACTCATACACCCCCAGTCACCACAACATATAAAAGAAGAACCAGAAAGGAGACTATGATTGCTCAGTCTAGTCCTCCTACTCAGACCTATGTAGCAGATAAGCCTATATTTCATGATAGTATGCCCCTTGATTCACCTCTCCTAGCAGGTAACATAGCTAGAAGTGATGAGGGCAGTTCTAAACTAAATGAATTGATGGTTCTTTGTACCAAGTTATTTGAAAAAGTAGAATCTCTGGTGGAAGATCTCAAAAGCCACAAGGACAACTTTTCCAAGGTTTACACTAAGTTGACACTCAGGGTGAAAAGATTGGAAGCTCAGCTTAAGAGGAAAAGGTCTAAAATGGTGATATCTGCTAGTTCTTCAGATGATAGCTCAGATGACAGTTCAGATGATGATGGAGATTCTCCCAAACAGGGGAGGATAATAGGGAAATCTGGGAAAGAAAAGGAAAAGAGATCAGGAAGTCAGGGAAGGAATGAAGAAGGTACTAGTGGAAAAGGTACTGTTGGTGATGATACTGATATGGGTGAGCAAGAGCAAGAACAAGGTACTACTGAGATAGTTGATGAAATAGTACAAACTGCTGAAGTGTCAAAGGAAGCAGTACAAACTATTGAAGACAAAGACAAAGAATTATGGGTACAGTTGAAGAGAATCTATGAACCAGATGGTGGTGAAGCAATATGGAGGTTTCAAGCTCCAATTAAAGATGTTTCATAGAAGCTATTTGATACATGTAGAGTTCATAGAATTTCTACTAAAGATGGTTTGGAGATATACATGTTAGTAGAAAAAGACTACCCTCTCAGACCAGCTGTGTTGGTAACATTAGTATATTCAAAACTGGAAGTTGAAGTTGATTCAGAAATGGCAGATGAGCTAGTAAGGAAGATGTTTCATCTTGCAGAACAGAGAAAAGCTCAGACTAAGAGATTGACAAGGTAGTGTTTGGAAGAATCCCCCCATCCTCAGAAATGAAGTTTAATTCGAAGAAACTTAGTGATTTGGAGAGAAATCATAAGTTTAAGGGAAGATTGTTGGGAATTTAACATAAATAGTTAGTACTACCAGAGGAAAAGTTACAACTAATGAAGAATACACTAACAGTACTAAGTCAGTTAGTACTGCTAGTATATCTGGTTAGTACTGCTTATGATTTTGTAAACGTGTAATAGGATAAGTATGAAAAAGATATTGTGTATATCTTATAGAATTAGACTTATAGTTATCTTGTACGTGAATCCTTGGTCTATAAAAGGATATCCTAGGTTAACGATTAAGACGATTAGTGAAATGATTAACTGATAGAGATTCAAGGTTATAAACCCTAGTGATAAGTCAAGATCACTCGTATTATTAATATAATATTGAATCGTTTTGGAAGAAAAACATTGTCTCTTGTTCATACACTGTTTCATTCATTCATACATACAAATACAAATAATCTTCTAAGTGTTAGCTAGTAAATTCCGCGTGCTAGTTAATATTACTCAAAGTATCTATCAAACACAAGGAGTTTGTTTAGATCTGGTCACAGAATATCCGTATAATTCTAACTATATAAGATATACATGAATTCTATTCTATACTTATCCTTCTACACGTCATCATGAGCAGTACTAATCTTCAGTCTTCAAGCAGCAGTATCATCTTCTATACTAGCAGTACTAACTCAGCAGTTAGTACTGTTAGTTATATCTTCAATAGTCTTCAGCTTATACTAGCAGTACTAACTCCATTAGTACTTTTAGTGTTATTCTTCATCAGTACTAATACAAAACTAATGTCTTGAAAATTTAATTCCTAACATGAATGGTATCCTGACGCCCAGCTATAGAATAACTAATGCAGTGATGCGTCAACCTGATCCTAGGATCCCGAATCTGGGCGGTCCCAGTGCCCCCAGTGGCATAATCACCATCCCCAATTGATGGCCAAAAATCAACGCTCCTCATATCATTCTTGATGGTCAAACCCTGACTCAGGTGTTGCATGAACTCAGGCTCCACAAACTGAGCCTGCCCATATAACCCCAATCTCCGTCCAAACTCCAACAATATACATGAACGCAACACCTCTCCTAATCTAAACTAAACCCCCACTGCAGAAATATCACTCCTACATATCCCAACCTCCATATGGTAGGTAGCAAAGAACTCACGCACTAGTTCATCATAAACTGGTTCATGAAGACGAAACAACCTAGCCCATCAAGGACGCGTAAACTCATCCGTCTGAAAGCTTTCAAGGAACCCGTTATCAAGGTTGTGGTCCTGCAAGAACTGCCAATCCACAATAGCCCCATGATCAATAGTTTGGTTTAGCAATTGAGCATAGCGGGAGTTAGCGAAATCATCATAAAAAATTCCCCAACTTTGAACGATATTCGCATAGTTCTTTGGTTGAGAATCTGAGGACTGTCCCCTTTTGTTCTATGCCTTTTACTCATTTCCTGAAACATCACAAGAACAACGGAAGCAAATGAGATTTGGGAGAAAAAGCATAATCTGCTATCAGATGGGTCTGATGGCGTCACCGTCATGCCTATGGGCTGACGCCGTCATACCCTTAACAGTTTCAAATCCAAAAATATGAGGGAAAAATCAAGATTTAAACTTCAAATCCTTAAACCAAACACCCCTTTTGACAGCAAAATATCAATTGGCAAAGGGTGTGTGATCCGATTTCGTTATTTTTCCTCATAACATCAAACCCATTCGATTACAAACTAATTATTATCACAATCATTGTCAAACTAACACAATTATGAGGCAAAACAAGTCCTAATCATGAATCAATTCTAGGGTTTTGGATTTTTGGGGGAATCTTAAATTGATTGATCTAAGAGACAATTGAATCAAGAAAATGGGTGGATTGGCTCTTGAGAAGTCGGTGGTGAGTGTGTATGGTGGGTAAGATTTGTGGGGTTGAAAATGAAAGTGATGGGTTTGTGTTTTTAAGGCTGTGCAGATGGGCTGACGCCGTCCCGTGCAATTGGTGATGCCGTAAGAGCCCCGTGTTTATGAGTTAAAACACATTTTCTTTTAAGCCCTTCTTTTATTTTAAAAAGAAATAATATAATTGTGTTTCCAACTTTGGTTATGAAAAACTTTTAGTTCACGACTTACACCCGGGTCAAATATTTTGTGGCTATCATTATTTGCAATTCGATTACTCGAAGAATCAATTATTTTGCCAATCAATCTCCAATCTCCATTTTGGTAAGTAATTAATGAGCTTAAAAATCTTTCCCAACAAGTTTTAAGGACGAAAATAGGCTTTATTCCAGTTTTTTTACACTCGGCTTAAACCTAAAGGAACGTTTCCTTAATTCATGGAAACTAGGGAGCGTAACTCGTACATTTCCAACGAAAATGTTGTTGGCTTGAGACTTCCCTTCTTCAAAGGGTGATTTATGGGAATAAAAGTTGTTCTGGATTGAATTTACGAATGAGGTTGTTTCATCATGGGAACCATTGCTCGTTCCAACAAGTTATGGGATTTCAAAAACCTTTTCAATCCTTTTAGGTAAAGCTTCTCTCCTAATCTTTTCCTTTATTTTTGACATGAAATTCTCAGCCAATTTCATAAAGACATTTCGGGTATTGTCAATGTGAGCCTCTAACTGTTGGATTTGTTTCTCTTGATTGTTACAAATGTCAACATTATCCCCTCGAATTGCTCCTGTCGCGAAAATTCAGGAAGCATGCGACTACTAACTGCATTTAAATATCCACAGGGATTCGCGTTGTTGGTATCTACAGCCATTTCAGCCCTCATTAACTCCTCAACATGCCTTTCTATATTCTCAAATATTTGCTCTTGGGTTGCATTAATGTAGTCCAGACTCCCTTCTTCCAAGAATATTGGATCCTCCCATTCTTCTTCTTCATATTGTGTTAAGTCCTCAATGACCTTCCAGCATGTAACCACTGTGAAAATCCCACTTTAAGATAAGCTAGCACTCAGAATATTTACCCTTTTCTACGTGTAAATTTTTTTTTAATTTATTTATTTGATTGTATCTCTCATCTTATGTGACGTAGATCACATCATTGATAAACGTGCTTCCACAAGACCTGCCTAACGAATCTAATGTTTATTTCATAAACATAACGATATAAAAATATTACAGAATACCATTTACCATTTTATGAAAAATCCTTAACGAATATACTCATTATCTGAATAGAGTTTCTAGGAAACCCTAAAATTCATCACAACACCAAATATGAACAACTAAACCCTATAACATAAAAATACAACATATCTGAGTTAATGTACAAGTTACTAAAGCACCAGAAACCCTAATTCTATATCAGCTCCCGGTAAAATCCTAATTACACATAAGTGTTATTTCATGTATATATTTCATAAACCCTAATTTATTTCTAGAATATTTTTACAAGATAATATGTTTACAGGTCATATAAGCTAGAGTACAAGTCTTCTATGCATAAAATCATTAATTTACAAAATCTTTATTAAAATCATATTTATATTATTTTTAAAGCATAAAGTACAAACCATTCATGCATAACTTTTATAAATTATTTTTCCTAAACTCTCTAATTATTTTTACAAGTCTTTTACCCCAAAGTACAAGTACCTAATGCACGAAAACTATAAATTCCATTTAATTACTTTTAAACATAATAAAAATTAACAATTAATTTTTATAACTTATTAAATTATTAAAGTTATATTTTTCCTACATTTTAAATATTAGTACAACTTCATTAAGCATATAGTACAACCCTCATAAGCCTAGGCCATTTCCTTTCTATTTCATTAAATATTTCGAATTACATGTATATATAAAACCGTAAATATTTTTTTCTAAAATACAAGACACTTGAACTAAATTAGTTACCTACCCTAAACCCTAGTTACAACTCCCTAAACCTATTGTACAAATCCCTAAAGCCCATTCGGTTCTACCCTAATTCTCTAGTCGAAATTCCAACTTAAAACCCTAACTTAAATTCATAACTAAATTACTCCTACATGACATCAACACCAAATACATTGTCCCTAGACCTAAACACACGCCTCACCTCCTCTCTTGTCTTCAAAGAAGCATTCCACTTGTCCATTTCTATCTAAACATGTTCCCTCTAACAGCCCAAAAACCCTCCTCCTTAAGAAATAGGAGTATTGGACCATATTCATCCACATCACCATAAACCACAACCCCTTCCAAGTGCCACCCTCCATATTTTCTGTCAGCCAATGTCCCCTCATCATGTCCCCTTACCATGTTCCAGAAAACCCTAACTTACCCCCTATAAATAGCAGCCTCACTTTCCATTTCCATTCACACAACAATTCGATCAGGTTTCCACATCAAACCACCAAACACAAAACAACTTCCATTCCATTTCCTCCTGATCCACAGCCCCAAAAACACAAGTTAAATAAACCCTAGAAGGCTTAGAAGCAAGGAGAATCAGTTGTGTTCCAGAAACAGTCCTATTCAATCTCCTAAAACCCTAACCAGTAATCTAAGTAAGTCCTTACAACCCTTTTATTTTCAGTTTTATTTATCTTATATTATCTAAAAACAATAAAACATAATAGCTAATAATAAACAAGATCAAAGATAATTTAGTTTTCTTTTTCCTTTTACTATCTGATCGAACAGAAACAAAACACACCCATATGTATTAATTTTTGTCACAACAAATCAAAGAATAATAAAACATGTTAAAGTATACGTAATAATATCACACCATGCATAAAGATTAATTACAAAACGTTTAAAAACCAAAAATCCATATCTGATAGGTTTTTCTGAATTCTGTCGAGCTAAAAACAACCCACAGGCCCAACTTGTGACCTTTGAACCGACACCCAAACGACCCTAGTAAATTCTTATTTTCAGTATGCATATAGTTCACTCAGCTAGCTTCAACTAGGAAAAAGAATCAATGAAAATGGTTTAGTATTCGTTGAGATATCGAGTTTTGAAAACTGGTTAATATCGATACAAATATAGAGTTATATTACCAGTTATTGTTTTTCACTTAGGTCGCCCCAACTCCCTGACTTTAGACTTATGTTTCGACCCCTTAGAAACCGAGATAAAATCTGATCTTTGGTAATTTTAAATTTCACCTAGCTACCTTTAATTAGGAAGAAAAATCATTGAAAACGGTTAAACGAGCTAGGAGATATCGAGCCTTGAAAGTTGCCAAATATCGCTACAAGTAGAAATTAATAACCAGTTATTTATTTCTCTATTTTCACTCGACCAATAGCCTAACTTCTGATCTATAGATCGACCACCTAGAAGTCTTTATAAAATCCGATTTTTGGTATAAATAAAGTCTACCCAGTGAACTTAATTTAGGTGAAGGAGTCACGTAAAAATATCAACTGAGTCAAAAGTTATTTAGGACCAAAGTTTGCTCCATGTCATTGGGTTTAGGACTTGATATTTTCAAATATATAATTCCAGATTTTATCGCCCAACTACCCAACTTCAACCCTATTTTTCAACCTCTATTCGACCATTAAAATTTCTGTCTTTGTAGTATCTTAAAGTCAACCTGGCAAGGTTATTTTAGAAACAAAAACTTTGTAAAATGATTAAACGAGTAACAAGTTAATGGCGTCCAAAGTCCTTCTCTCGCTAGCCTTAAAACCATTTTTCAAATTTCATTCAAATCATGATTCACACACTCGACTTTTGAAATATTTTTAGACCATCAAACGAATTTCATAAAATACAAAACTTGGCATAATTAATGATGACCTAGCTAGCTATAAATAGGAGAAGAGAGTTCGTGAAATCATCTAGTATACGTTAAGTTATTTGTATTCAAAACTCTAGCCAAGTCACAAATTACATATGAGATATTTTAATTATTTTAGGGCTAATTTTGTAAATAATTATTGTCAAGGGTCATTTTTGTAAATAACATATAAAAAGGGTAGAAATTTTCATTTTCAAAACTTAATGGTAGAAACTGTCATTTTCCAAAAGTCCAGGGTATAAACTGTCATTTGACCAAACCTTAGGGATTAAAGAGTAACTTATCAAAACCATTATTTTTATCATTCCTATTTCTATTTTGTTTCCCGATCTAATATTAACGTAATACGTTTATTATATTGACGAATGAACAGAGGAATATATTAAACAAACGAAAGATAATTTTAACGAACAAACAAACAAATATAAGAACGAAAGAAGTAAACAACGAAACGAAACGAATAAAAGAACTATAATCATCAGAAATGATTACTAAATATTGACATAACAACCCAGGTTACTTGTCCGGAGACGTTTATCAACTTTCTGTCATTTTGATTTTCATCCAGACTACTCAGGTGAGTTCATAGTCCCACTTTTTATTACGTTTTTCTAAGTATGTGAGGAGATACATGCTACAAAACCGAACATAAGTATTTTCTGTATGCCTTCCTGATTAATATTGCCTAAGATGCTTTATTTGTTTTAGCCGGATAGATAGTCTTTGTACTAGCCGGATTGATAACCCAATACACCCCATTTGTGTTAGCCGGATAGATAGACTTTGAGCTAGCCGGATAGATAACCAAATGCACCCTATTTGTGTTAGCCGGATGGATAGACTTTGCGCTAGTCGGATTGATAACCAAATACACCAATATTTATATCATTCTATGATATCACCCACACACACACACACCCCGTTAATATATGAGATTGTGAGACTTAGGGCAATATGTTATTTCCGAATTACTTTCCATTTAGCTTATGTTCAAAATTATTTAACGTTAAACACTATGGATTCACTCAACCTTTGTGTTGACTTTTTAGCATGTTTATCTCAGGTTATTGGAAGCATGGATTGGCACGGGATTGGCTAGGGACTATGTTATCATTCAAATCAATAATATATTTTTATACATGTATTTTGAAAACCTCCTGCTGGGACCTGCATATTGTAACTCTGATATAAATGAATGATAACAATTTTATCTACAACGTCTCATTTTCGAGTCGTTTTCTATCATCATGACTGTGAACTGTGAAGTAGCACCCCAACTTATATTTCTGCTGCGAATATCAAAAATGGGGGTGTTACAGAGTGGTATCAGAGCTCATGGTTATAGAGAACCAAGTGTTTTTAAACATTGGACAATAACCGCGTTTTCAAAAATAAATAAACTGACATCATAAAGTCCTACGCCCTCCGTGCCAGGTATGTTTCAGTATTTAGAGCATCCTTTATTATGATTATTAGGCATTAATAATCCCCCTATCTGATAACTATCTGATTAGCTTCAATTGCGAATTTAGAGTTGCTTATTTTCATTATTTACGGGTTACTACAGTATCACGTCCCCCGAAACACCTGAACCTACAAAAACAATCTTTCGTACTTCCAGTACATCACCTACCCATTCTATTCATCTTATGTCGGACTCGGATATTGAAAAATATCACGACAGTACCGGACATCATGATATTACCTACATCTTCGTCACCACTACCACGTCCACTTTCCTACATATATACCATCAATTTCTACATCTTTGCCTCCGCCTTCACTATCATCTATAAGTTTATATCCCTCATCTGTCCCATTCGAACTTAGGGAAGAAATTAGAATCATTATCGCTCGAAATCATGCTTTACCCCGATCACCTATTCCGGATATCCCTGCTCCGCCACAAGTATTTGAGATGAGAGAAAGTTCTCAATCAGCACAGATCGACAGCCGATTATTTCCACCCTGCTGACGCGATTAGAACGGCAAGAAGAACAGATCGAGACTGCTTAGGTCATCCCGACGAACTGCCTGTAGAATACATCGAGGGTATAAAATATAGAGTTGAGGATTCAGAGACCATGAAGCAGAAGATGGACGAGAATAGTGAGAAGGCAGAGAATCGTCATGAGCAGCTGAGATGAGAAATACCTATGACGAATTGAAGAGGTTAGAAGAAATGATGAAGAAGAAGAATGAAGAAGTGACGACCGCTTAGACGAAGACCACTATTTTGGAGAAAATAGTGGGAGACATGCAAGATAAATATTAAGAATAAACCCTCGTCAGCATGATCGTCAAACTGAAAAGTTAACTCGGAGGAGTTCTGGTGACCACTCAATCAGATTTATATCTACCAGCTTTTGTACTATATCTTCGCCATGAGATATGTAGCATAAATACGACGCTTGTACTAATTTTGTTATACATAACAAATTAGCAAGTTATTTATGACTATATGTGGTTTTGATGTAGTTGTAATTTGCTGTGTACGGTATCGGTTGACGTGGACCAGTGATGATCATCTTACCTCCTCGTATGATAGTATTTGGACATGTTATGACCGTATGATTATCATGAGTTTTACCTTGATAATCTAACATGTGCAAAATATAAACGTATGTTTTATTATGGTTTTAATAGAAATATGCCTCGTACTTCCCCCGAACCACCCATGTCCCAAGCTGCTATCCGAAAGCTTGTTGCAGACAGTGTTGCTGCAGCCTTAGAGAGTCAAGCAGCAGAAATTGCTCGTAATGGAAGCTCAAGCCGACCCGATGGAGATAGTGAGTCAGCTAATGCTCACAAGTGCACCTACAAAGACTTCATGAATTGTAAACCAACTTTCTTTAAGGGAACAGAAGGAGCTACTGAATTAGCTCGTTGGTTTGAACGTACGGAAGTAGTCTTTGTAAGAAGCGGGTGTACCAATGACTGCAAAGTTGCTTTTGCTACGGGAACTTTATTGGATGATGCCTTGTCTTGGTGGTCTGCTACTTCCCAAACCATGGATATTGAAGCAGCTCACCAACTGACTTGGGAAGATCTCAAGAAGAAGATGTTGAAGAAGTACTGTCCCCGTACTGAAATTAAGAAGCTGGAGGATGAATTCCACCAACTGGTTGTGAAGGGAATGGATATCAGGACATACAATAGAAGGTTTCAGGAACTTGCTCTCCTGTGTCCAACTGTTGTGCCTGATCTCGAGAAATTGCTAGAGAAGTATACGGAAAGATTACCTCGGTGTGTGGAAGGAAATGTTACGGTGTCGAAGCCTCAGTCTTTGGAGGAGGCCATGACTGTAGCTCAGCAGTTAATAGAATGAGAGATAAAGCGCAGTTCCACTCAAGGAAGTGATGATCACAAGCGAAAGCTTGATGCTAGAAGGACCACTCATCACCACAACAACTACCAGTACAACCGTAACCACCATCAACAGAATCGTCGACAGGAGATTGCCAAAGCCAATGCTGTTCCAACTGCTGAAGGTAGTGGTTATCGTGGGAAGCAACCTTTGTGTAACCGATGCAAAATGCATCACACTAGGTTTTGCATTGCTAAGTGCGGAAAATGCCAGGAAATAGGTCACAAAACAGAAGACTGCAAGGTCACAAGCAATAGGGAACAACCAATAGCCGTGATATGCCACAAATGTGGTGAGAAGGGACACTACAAGAATCAGTGCCGAAAACATAATAACGGTGCCCGTGGAAGAGCGTATGTGCTAGGATTTGGGAATGCACAGCCAAACCAAGACTAGTGTAGGAGAATGAGAACTCGTTAAGATCCCGAAAATGTCAAGGAATGACATCCCTATTTAAGCAGAAGATAAATTTCTGTTATAGCTAAATAAATCATATCCTAAACCTATTTCCTATTGTACTCTACCTTAGTTGCGATGGTGTAACGACTATCCGTCTATCGTATGAAATCCTTACCTTGTAATATTTCCGTAATAATCCCAATCTACGTTTCTATTTCATTTGATCTGTTTGTAGTCACTACACTGTCATCTCACTAGAAAATCGGTTAACATTAGTTTTGACTATTCCGTAAGAAGTCCACTCGAACCCTAGAAATCCCTGACTTATCACTATAGTATGAACAATAATTTTCTTATTATTGTGAAAAATAATTATGTTATTATTCTACAAAAACAAAACGTTGAACATCATCTAAAACTTTTGAAGAAAAATAAGTATCACCATACCTGGACCAAATATCACATCATTCGGTCCTTAGTTATGCATAGCCTGGCCAACTATGTATAATTTAGGAAGAATCACGTCATAAGTGGAACAGTTAACTTTATAAATTTTCAAAAAAACGATTTTCATTCAAAAGTAAAATTTTGAGACAAAACAAATTGTTCATACTAATTCCATTTTAAATATCTACAATTACTACCCATCACCTCTAAGATAAGAAAATCAAGTTCGGACAAGATACCCAAAACTTTTCCCACACACCACGACCAACACAGACTGAATCTCGGGACGAGATTCCCTTAACGGGGGGTGACTGTAACCACTGTGAAAATCCCACTTTAAGATAAGCTAGCACTCAGAATATTTACCCTTTTCTACGTGTAAATTTATTTTTTTATTTATTTATTTGAATGTATCTCTCATCTTATGTGACGTAGATCACATCATTGATAAACGTGCTTCCACAAGACCTGCCTAACGAATCTAATGTTTATTTCATAAACATAACGATATTAAAATATTACAGAATACCATTTACCATTTTATGAAAAATCCTTAACGAATATACTCATTATCTGAATAGAGTTTCTAGGAAACCCTAAAATTCATCACAGCACCAAATATGAACAACTAAACCCTATAACATAAAAATACAACATATCTGAGTTAATGTACAAGTTACTAAAGCACCAGAAACCCTAATTCTATATCAGCTCCCGGTAAAATCCTAATTACACATAAGTGTTATTTCATGTATATATTTCATAAACCCTAATTTATTTCTAGAATATTTTTACAAGATAATATGTTTACAGGTCATATAAGCTAGAGTACAAGTCTTCTATGCATAAAATCATTAATTTACAAAATCTTTATTAAAATCATATTTATATTATTTTTAAAGCATAAAGTACAAACCATTCATGCATAACTTTTATAAATTATTTTTCCTAAACTCTCTAATTATTTTTACAAGTCTTTTAGCCCAAAGTACAAGTACCTAATGCACAAAAACTATAAATTCCATTTAATTACTTTTACACATAATAAAAATTAACAATTAATTTTTATAACTTATTAAATTATTAAAGTTATATTTTTCCTACATTTTAAATATTAGTACAACTTCATTAAGCATATAGTACAACCCTCATAAGCCTAGGCCATTTCCTTTCTATTTCATTAAATATTTCGAATTACATGTATATATAAAACCGTAAATATTTTTTTCTAAAATACAAGACACTTGAACTAAATTAGTTACCTACCCTAAACCCTAGTTACAACTCCCTAAACCTATTGTACAAATCCCTAAAGCCCATTCGGTTCTACCCTAATTCTCTAGTCGAAATTCCAACTTAAAACCCTAACTTAAATTCATAACTAAATTACTCCTACATGACATCAACACCAAATACATTGTCCCTAGACCTAAACACACGCCTCACCTCCTCTCTTGTCTTCAAAGAAGCATTCCACTTGTCCATTTCTATCTAAACATGTTCCCTCTAACAGCCCAAAAACCCTCCTCCTTAAGAAATAGGAGTATTGGACCATATTCATCCACATCACCATAAACCACAACCCCTTCCAAGTGCCACCCTCCATATTTTCTGTCAGCCAATGTCCCCTCATCATGTCCCCTTACCATGTTCCAGAAAACCCTAACTTACCCCCTATAAATAGCAGCCTCACTTTCCATTTCCATTCACACAACAATTCGATCAGGTTTCCACATCAAACCACCAAACACAAAACAACTTCCATTCCATTTCCTCCTGATCCACAGCCCCAAAAACACAAGTTAAATAAACCCTAGAAGGCTTAGAAGCAAGGAGAATCAGTTGTGTTCCAGAAACAGTCCTATTCAATCTCCTAAAACCCTAACCAGTAATCTAAGTAAGTCCTTACAACCCTTTTATTTTCAGTTTTATTTATCTTATATTATCTAAAAACAATAAAACATAATAGCTAATAATAAACAAGATCAAAGATAATTTAGTTTTCTTTTTCCTTTTACTATCTGATCGAACAGAAACAAAACACACCCCATATGTATTAATTTTTGTCACAACAAATCAAAGAATAATAAAACATGTTAAAGTATACGTAATAATATCACACCATGCATAAAGATTAATTACAAAACGTTTAAAAACCAAAAATCCATATCTGATAGGTTTTTCTGAATTCTGTCGAGCTAAAAACAACCCACAGGCCCAACTTGTGACCTTTGAACCGACACCCAAACGACCCTAGTAAATTCTTATTTTCAGTATGCATATAGTTCACTCAGCTAGCTTCAACTAGGAAAAAGAATCAATGAAAATGGTTTAGTATTCGTTGAGATATCGAGTTTTGAAAACTGGTTAATATCGCTACAAATATAGAGTTATATTACCAGTTATTGTTTTTCACTTAGGTCGCCCCAACTCCCTGACTTTAGACTTATGTTTCGACCCCTTAGAAACCGAGATAAAATCTGATCTTTGGTAATTTTAAATTTCACCTAGCTACCTTTAATTAGGAAGAAAAATCATTGAAAACGGTTAAACGAGCTAGGAGATATCGAGCCTTGAAAGTTGCCAAATATCGCTACAAGTAGAAATTAATAACCAGTTATTTATTTCTCTATTTTCACTCGACCAATAGCCTAACTTCTGATCTATAGATCGACCACCTAGAAGTCTTTATAAAATCCGATTTTTGGTATAAATAAAGTCTACCCAGTGAACTTAATTTAGGTGAAGGAGTCACGTAAAAATATCAACTGAGTCAAAAGTTATTTAGGACCAAAGTTTGCTCCATGTCGTTGGGTTTAGGACTTGATATTTTCAAATATATAATTCCAGATTTTATCGCCCAACTACCCAACTTCAACCCTATTTTTCAACCTCTATTCGACCATTAAAATTTCTGTCTTTGTAGTATCTTAAAGTCGACCTGGCAAGGTTATTTTAGAAACAAAAACTTTGTAAAATGATTAAACGAGTAACAAGTTAATGGCGTCCAAAGTCCTTCTCTCGCTAGCCTTAAAACATTTTTCAAATTTCATTCAAATCATGATTCACACACTCGACTTTTGAAATATTTTTAGACCATCAAACGAATTTCATAAAATACAAAACTTGGCATAATTAATGACGACCTAGCTAGCTATAAATAGGAGAAGAGAGTTCGTGAAATCATCTAGTATACGTTAAGTTATTTGTATTCAAAACTCTAGCCAAGTCACGAATTACATATGAGATATTTTAATTATTTTAGGGCTAATTTTGTAAATAATTATTGTCAAGGGTCATTTTTGTAAATAACATATAAAAAGGGTAGAAATTGTCATTTTCAAAACTTAATGGTAGAAACTGTCATTTTCCAAAAGTCCAGGGTATAAACTGTCATTTGACCAAACCTTAGGGATTAAAGAGTAACTTATCAAAACCATTATTTTTATCATTCCTATTTCTATTTTGTTTCCCGATCTAATATTAACGTAATACGTTTATTATATTGACGAATGAACAGAGGAATATATTAAACAAACGAAAGATAATTTTAACGAACAAACAAACAAATATAAGAACGAAAGAATAAACAACGAAACGAAACGAATAAAAGAATTATAATCATCAGAAATGATTACTAAATATTGACATAACAACCCAGGTTACTTGTCCGGAGACGTTTATCAACTTTCTGTCATTTTGATTTTCATCCAGACTACTCAGGTGAGTTCATAGTCCCACTTTTTATTACGTTTTTCTAAGTATGTGGGGAGATACATGCTACAAAACCGAACATAAGTATTTTCTGTATGCCTTCCTGATTAATATTGCCTAAGATGCTTTATTTGTGTTAGCCGGTTAGATAGTCTTTGTACTAGCCGGATTGATAACCCAATACACCCCATTTGTGTTAGCCGGATAGATAGACTTTGAGCTAGCCGATAGATAACCAAATGCACCCTATTTGTGTTAGCCGGATGGATAGACTTTGCGCTAGTCGGATTGATAACCAAATACACCAATATTTATATCATTCTATGATATCACCCACACACACACACACCCCGTTAATATATGAGATTGTGAGACTTAGGGCAATATGTTATTTCCGAATTACTTTCCATTTAGCTTATGTTCAAAATTATTTAACGTTAAACACTATGGATTCACTCAACCTTTGAGTTGACTTTTTAGCATGTTTATCTCAGGTTATTGGAAGCATGGATTGGCACGGGATTGGCTAGGGACTATGTTATCATTCAAATCAATAATATATTTTTATACATGTATTTTGAAAACCTCCTGCTGGGACATGCATATTGTAACTCTGATATAAATGAATGATAACAATTTTATCTACAACGTCTCATTTTCGAGTCGTTTTCTATCATCATGACTGTGAACTGTGAAGTAGCACCCCAACTTATATTTCCGCTGCGAATATCGAAAATGGGGGTGTTACACAGCACTTTTCAATACTAAGTTTGCTTAGCTTTCCATTGGCAGCATAATCTACGGCTCTTTTAGTGTGATGATTGACACCATCATAGAAGATTTGGATTTGGAGCCAAAGATCAATACCATGATGTGGGACTTTTTGGAGTATGTCCTTGAAACTAGTCCACGTTTTGTAAAGAGTTTTATCTTGACGTTGTTGGAACATCAAGATATCATTGCTTAGCTTGGTAGTTCTCCACGGTGGGAAAATTTGAGCGAGGAAATGAGAAGTAAGATCATCCTAATATGAGATAGATCCCGCGGGTAAACGATCAAGCCAATGACTAGCTTAGTCACGTAGAGAGAATTGGAAGAGACGCAGTCGCGTTGTCTCTTGAGTGGCAACATCAAGGTCTATAGAATCTACGATTTTAAGGAAATCCTTGAGATGTTGATTTGGATCTTCGGAACGAAGTCCATGGAATGCACATCCATTTTGCACCAACCGGATGGTGTCGGATCGCAAGGGAGACACATTGGCTCTTTGGGGGAGCTCAATGGTGTTTCGATAGCCTTGGTGGCTTGGTTCGGAGTACTCACCTAGAGTACGGGATCGAGGTGGGTCTTGGTGTGGTTGTTCTTGGTGGGGTTGGTGTACTTAGTGTGGTTGGTTTATGGGGTCGAAGATATTATCATTCACCATGATGGAAAATGATATGGATTACAAACAAAGGGAAAATAATAAAAGATAGACTACATGAAAGCTACTAAAACAAAAATAAAAAAACAAATCTCACTTGATAGAAATCTAGTGAGTAGACCTAAACGAGATAGAAATCGAACCTAAACTATTAACTATTAGCCAGCAGTGGCGCCAAAAACTTGATGCGAGTTTTGTAGACCTCACAAGGAAGTTTTACAATCCTCTAGGCAGTGTACCTAACCGTTGTAGTGTAGTATAGGTAAGTCGGGGGGATTGATCGTTCTCTAAGGGAATAGTCTCGCAATAGTTGTGGAAATGTCGAAGTGTATGTCGAGATAGGTCTAAAGGTGAGGGATGATTCTTTTTGTATTTTTATATTTTAAGAAAGCAATTCAAAATCTTGGGTTTTGGAAGAGTGGGCGGAATTAGTTGCTAGTCAACTAACACAAAACTAATTATAAAACTAAAATTAAACTAATTAAAAAGAAAAAGTAAATTTGGTGACTTCTTATGATAGGGAAAAGCATGTTCACTTAGATTTAATTACTCCCTAGTTATCTTCTACCGATTTGTCGAATTGTCACATCCTTGTTTTAATTGAAGCATTGTATTCTTTATAATTGGTCATTGGGAGGTGCCGAAGTCCCCAACTCTATGAATATTAGTCTCCTCTAAAACCCTTAAAGTCTATTAAGTTTTCTAGGATCTACAAGCCACAATTCACGCAATAAATACAAAGAGAAAAACCAATAGTGCACTCTACGGTTGCGTTTTCTAAGATGTTCAAGCTAACACATATAAGAAACTAGCTAGTTTTCTTAGCCTAACGCGAAGCAATCAATTAAACAAGAGACGACAAATCAATTATCAACAACTAGGTTTCATTAGATCTAAGCAAACACTAATTAATTTAAGCTAGCATGTTAAAGCAATGAAAAGATAAACACATAATCAAACAATAAATAGACATATCGAATGATTGAAGGAATAATTTATCTTTATTGAAACATGAAGTTCAAGGGCTGTAAAAGCCTCACAATAGCTGCTAAAATCGTTTACAAAACCCCACTCCAAGATGTTACACGAATTAATGAAAACATGCGAAAGTGTATATAGTTTTACAACTGTAACGATGTCACTTGCAAAGTGTGACGCCGTCAGCTCGCCTCCAATTAGGGTTTCGTATTCTCTAAGTCGCCGTTTTGATGGCGTCGCTTAGGATCTCTGATTTCGTCCCTTAGTAAAACTTTTGGGCCGTCTCTTGTTAACTTTGTGTGAATTTTTGGTCTTCAAATGCACCTGACGCCGTCAGTTTATAAGGTCTTTAAATTTGACTGAGGCATCGCTTGTTAATTCTGAGCCAAGAATTCATCTCCATTTGCAAGTGACGGTGTCACGTTGTAATGTGTAACGCCGTCAGGCTCCCATATCTAACAGAATTTGGGACTTCGTCGTTTTCTTCACTTTTTCGTCCAAATAAGCCATAAATGTGCCGAATTCCAGATTTTTCATCCCAAGTACCTAAAATGCAAAAATAAACGATTTAGGGCAATATTTGATCATATTAATACGATTCCAGCCTTAAATTACCCCTTAAAAAGGTAACAAATAATTCCTCATCAGTTATTACTACTTTTAAATTTAACTTATTAGTTCGGTTACTTAAAGGAAATGCATCTTAATTACTCCCTCCATTACTAAAAAAATGTCTATCTTACTTACAATGCTTGTATAAAAAAAGATTGTTCACTTTTTCCTTTTTCCTAGTTTGTTATTCTAATAAACAAAACTTACATTAATTGCTCATTTATAATCTTCTCTTTTATCGCATAAAAGATGGACATAGTCAAACTTTGGTTTTGCTTAAAAACAAAAAAGATTAGGCGATGTTTATTTTTTTCAATAACATCCTCTTAATTTGACTTATGCAAATGCGGTCAGATGTTTGGTCTAAAACTGTGTTTGCTTTTTTCATGTCATTAAAAGGCGATAAGAGACAGTCAGTTTCAAGTGCTTTTGTTTTTTCCGTTAAGAGACAGTAAGAGGCATAAACCTCTTATTGAACTAGATATGAATAGGGTGTCATAACACCTCTTAATTTTTTTTTTTTTTTTTTTTTTTTTTTTTTTTTCTTACATTTTTTTTGAGTGTTTTTTTTTCTGCATCTTTTTGCGTTTTGTATTGTTTCAACTTTGTATTAATAATACGATTAAATAGAATCATTACATATTTCATGTTAGATAAACAATGTAAAACATAATAATAATTATGTAACAATTCCTACTCAAATTGGAAGGTTCGGTTTAGCAGACTCATATATCTCAATTCTAATCTAACTCATTTAGTTAATTATATTGAAAAGTTCAATATAAATCCTAACATGTTTCTTTTTGTTTTGAATGTTTTATTTAAAATATTTCTAACTTTTAATTGACTATATTATAAAATTTGTTTTTTTATATTTAATAAAATTTATTTCTCGCATGAATGCAACCGTTCACATTTAAATTGTAAAAATTGATAGTTTAACATATTCATACATTTTTGCAAAAAACAAACAATTTTATTTGAGCCAAATTCATATTTCTTAGTCACTTATTTATATTAAGATGGAATCAGATTCATACTTTTCAACCATATATTCAAATGTGTGAATCAAATTTAGACTCGTAGCTTCTTAATAAACAAACAACACTTTACAAAATGAATAATGTTGTTTGACTAAAATACCCTTACTTATAAAAAGAAATATAATCTATTAATAATTTAAATACTTTATTACAATTTAATCAACAAACTTTTTTCATTGTCAATAACACTCATAAATACAAAGAATAAAATAGATACTGTGTAGGTCGTTTATATCTCAACAACACACACACGTATAACAAATTAAAACACGTACTACTACTAATCTAATAAGCTACGATATAGAGAAAAGAGAATAAGCTAATAAGAGAAGAGAATAAGAGATGAAGATGAGAGATTTGGAAGGTAATTCATTTCATACGATAGAGGGACAAGGCTTACGCTACATACATGAAAAACCAACAAGTAAAATGAGCTCCCTACCCTTCTATTTATAGGCAAGGGATTAGGGCAACACTTACAATAATGTTTCTAGAAGAATTAACACTTAAATGGGCGGTCCATGGACTTCTAATGGACCGCACCTTAAACGCAAATATAAAGCCCTATTTAAGCAACATTTTATCGCTAATGAACAAGACTTGAAATATATTAAAATGTGTTCCTAACAATCTCCCCCTAAGTCTTGATCATCAATGTTGCTCGACGTCTTCTTTGCTTCTTTGGCTTCCGACGTCTTTATAATGTTTGTTTCTTTGTTCTTGTTCTAAGATGATATGATGTTGTCTCGATCTGCCAATCTCCAACGTCTTCTCGTCTTCTCCATCATGCTCATATGTCTTTGACTTGTTTTCTGCAACATGTTCTCACTTTTCAATCTTAAACTTGAGAAAGGTTGAGGTGCTTGAACTTTTGACTTTACTATATCATATGTTGAACTTTTGTTGTTACTGAGTCTTTGAGAGAACATTTCTTCAAGATATGAACATGATGGAGTCTTGATGGTTGAACTCCAGATCCTTAGCAGCAGCTGCAACATCAGCAACACGAACCAACCGGTACTTACAGGCTCAGACTCGAGATCATCAACAGCATAGTGTGAAGACTTTCTAAAGTCCTAACCCAGGCCGTTCTGAACCGGATTCCCCCGAAAGGGATAACACGGACACACCGAAGTGCACCCACGATTCAGTGAGTCGCTGGAGATCACCCCACGACTATAGACCGTTTGGAGCAAACACTAAGCGTAACTCACAAGGAGTTACCGAATTAACCTGCTGTCAGGGCTGTTTGATGTTGACCCTGGCAGGATTTCCATTCAATCATTGATAATCACAATTGTGACTTATCTCATGAATGTTCTTGGCAGATTGCTAAGATCTGCGAAGGACACTTTCCTAATTTACAACTGATGCCCATGATGTAGAACACCAGAGTAATTCTAAGTGTAACACCCCAACCCGACAAGGGTAAAGATCTCACAATAATGGATTCATATCAGATCAAAACAAAGCATACATCTACAGTAATACAAAAATCTCAAAGGATTACAAATGAAATACTGAATCTACATGGTTACAAATGAAACTTCCAAAACACTACTTCCAAAATATGATATCTTCTAGTCAACTCTAATCCAGAATAGCTATCCAATCTTCTAAGTCCAAAGGTACACTCTCCACTCATTCCCAGCTTCCTACTAAAAACCTGCCGTTGGAAAAGAAATGCGGCTGAGCTACGAGAGCTCAGTGAACAGATATAACGATAACAAAGCAGTTATAGAGAGTAGTACAAATAATCAGAATTAAAGATCATGCAGATATAATCAGAGTGAAGGAATAAGAATAAGGAATAACTGAGAAATAAAGTTTAAGGAAAAAGGAAAAGGAACAAGTAAAAGGAAATTCATAAGGTTCATAAGATAAGGAAAACAGAAATCTATCACGAGCCCAGATAACAGATAATATCATAAAGTGCAATCATATAAGCAATCTAGAGGGGATACCTCTCAAGTAACCAGATAATATGAGGGGTGTCCTCATGTATCAATGGAGTGATCAGCTCCCAGAAAATGTGAAAGACGTGTATCGCACACACCATCAGTCACCAGAGATATATGTATAACCAGTAAATAATAACAGATAACAGAAACAGATCAAATATAGGATGCATCCATACGCCCCTGCAGACAAATCATAATCATAATGGCCATAGCAGATAACAAATAAAGGACGGAACAGGTCATTACTCTCCTGCCCTAGAGTCATGTCAAAGGTGCAATCAATGACATGGACATGAAACCCTCATGCCTAGTGATTGGCTCGGATATCAGACTGTGGTCACGGTCAGATGTTATATAATAAACAGAGTGTCATATCTAAGAGTTCTTGGCATAAGGTTCATGTCAAGTAGTTTCAGAATTAAATATCCAAGGTTCAAATTAGAGTTTATCAGATTAAGTTTTATATCAAAGTTTAAGTTCAGATTAAAAGGACTATATCAAATGGTTCAGAAAAGAATTTCACAGGTTCATAATTAAAGCTCGTAGCAAAAGTTCATTTTAGAGGTTCCTGTCAAAAGTTCATTTAAAGCAATCCTTAATAATGGTTTTCAATAAAATGATCTTTCAAAGTAGTTTTATAGAGGCAGTCTTTTAAGATAGTTTTTCATAAATGTTAATGGAATTTCATATAGAAATCGTATTGTATCATACTCACAAACATCCTTTTTAAAACAAATGATTTTTCTCAAAACATTTCCAGGTCTTAATTACAAAGGTTTTCATAGCATGTATTTATATCAGAGGTCATAACACAGGGAACTCGTAGAAGAAGGTTCAAAGCAAAAAGGGAGTTATAATAAGGCATCAACTCAGAAGTTAAACAGATCAGAACATGAAAGAGATCATCGAAGGCTTCACAAAACAAAGGGATCACAAAACAGAGGGAGCATAGCAATGGCTTAGGAAATCCTAATACGAAACAAGATCAAATCAGAGTTAAGAGAAGGAAACACCCTTACTGAAAGAGGGCAGAATATCTGTACCTTATTAGCAAAGCAGATAAGCAAAACAAACACAGAACAAAGATCAGGGCTTCTCCTTCTTCACACCTAAAGGAGTAGAAGACGGAATTACAACAGATTCTAACTCAGATTATTACTTTTAGTTTACCTTTCCCTTTTTAGTAACTTTCCATTTTTAGCAGGTTTCCAGAATTAACAAATTTCTATATTTAGCAAGATATTAATATTACAGATTAGGTTAAGTCCTTATTTAAGGATTATTATGGCCATAAGGTATATTTTAATAAGTTACAAAAGTTTAAGGTTAATTATGACAAGTTTACATAGTTTAGGGTTTTAATTGTAAATTCATTAAATTCAAAGGTCTAACATGAAAATACTTTAAGTTACTGATTAAAATACACACTTTATTTAGAATGACATTTTAATCCCTTTAGTTTCACAATTTACAGTTTATACCCCTCTAGTTATATAATTTACAAAACAAACCCTACATTTACATAATTCATGATTTAATCCCTATTATATTCATAGTTACCAAACAAGCATCTTATTTTACAAAATTACAGAACATAACCTCAGAATTATATGTAGTACGAATCAAATCCCTCAGAATTCAGAAATTACACATTTGGTCCTTTAACTTTACAAAACTTATAATTTAAACCATAATTTATTTATAATTACATATGAAGCCTATAAATACTCAAAATTACACATTACACCCTTAATAACATTATTTACACAGAATAACATCAAGTTTTTAGAATTTACACTTTTAGTCCCTCCATTTTAATTAAATTCAATTCGAACAACAAAGTTACAAATTAAATCTTTTCTTACAAATCTTACACATAGGACCCTCATATTATATTTTATACGAATAGTACCTGGTCTAAAATACATTAAAAAAATATCCCCCAAGTTTCAGAAATTACAAAACATACCCTTTTAATTTCATTTTCAAATCGGTAAACAATTTTAGTTATCAAACCCTAACCCTAATTGATCAAATCATTATGAAATCATCAAAACATCATTGAATCATAATTAATATGTCAGACTTAACCTTAAAAATCCCAACCCTAAATCGTTCGACTTAGTTTATTATTTTTTTTTCTTTCCTTTTTATAAAACCATATTAGAAACAAAATTACCACGATCGATCTAAGATTCAACAAATCAAAACAACATTTTTCCAGAGTGATATGATCAGATTAGAACCCAAAAAAATTATGTACATGACCCAGAAAAATCGCATGACCCGATTTGTATTTTATTAGGGTTTTAGTTATCTAAAATTCGTATGATCAATTAAGCTTGCATGATTGGATTCCAACAATTTATATGTGTTATATGTGATGTAAATAACATTAGAAAAATACCAAAATCAATTTAGAATGTGTGGATTAGGCGTAGTAATTTTTTGTACCTCGAATGGATAATCGACACAAAATAATTCCCACGATCGAACCAAGCTTCCTACGACCCAAAGCCTATTTTTCCCAACCTCCTTAGACCTTGATGATTACCAGAAAAATACCCAAATACCTCCAGAAATTCGGATGGAATAAGAGAGAGTTTTGGTTTGTTATTTTAGGGTTTTGGATAAGAATAAAAGGAAAATGGGGAGAAATAAATTAAATAATGATAATGGCCAGAATTAGGGGGGGAATGGGATGGATATTCGGTCCAAAGGTTGGCAAAAATCAGAATTTTAAATTTTTAGTTTATTTCCTTTTTTAAATAATTTTATAATTATAAATAAATTAAATTATATAACTTTTGGTATATGTATATATATTTGTGTGAAATAACAATTTTTGGACATGCAAAAATGTTAGAATGTTGCCTCAAAATTATTTCATTTCATATGTAGCTCATTACCAGAGATTTGAAATTTATTTGGTGCTTTATATATGTTTTAATTAAATTTTAAAGTATCAGGGGTAATTTGGTCATTTTGCATTCTTTTAAATTTGGGTTTTACAACTTCTTCCCCTCTAAAAAAATTTTCGTCCTCGAAAATTGAGGTGAAACGAAACAGAAACACAACTGACTGTGAACAGAAATATAAAAGACTTGTTTCTCATGTCTCTATCTTGTTGATCAAGCTTCGGTTTCCTCAGAAAAGACAATTCATACTGAATCCAGATCAAAAGAATAATATACTAAACGTAATAGATGATAATCGGATTCTCTCGGAAGAGACGCAGGAAATACATAGGATTTTGGCGGATATGCCGTCCACAGAATTTGATTAGACAAATCCTATGAGAACGTACATAAAATAGATTGTCGATAACATCAATTGGCAGAAAGTTCTACAATAGAACCTAAGATTCTTATTGGGAGTGCAGAGGTCAGCAAAATGCGTGACGAGAATCCAGACGTATCAATTCGTATAACGGTGAAAGCAGATTACGCGT
This sequence comes from Artemisia tridentata subsp. tridentata, assembly GCA_021014915.2. NCBI lineage: Eukaryota > Viridiplantae > Streptophyta > Magnoliopsida > Asterales > Asteraceae > Artemisia > Artemisia tridentata. Next base: position 281,996,442 of record CP139504.1, read on the forward strand.
ATAGGTAGAATGAACTTAAAGTCTCACTAACGCAGATAATCCCAAGCAGTTATCAGAGTTTCTAAATTTCTAAGGTACTTCTTGAAATATCCTATGCCCACAACAAGTGCACTTTATATGATGTAAGTATTATCACATTGGCCAGACGTCATAATAGTGGCATCATATAAATATGCCCTCATGATGGTCATACTTTATCTCAAGTTGTGAACAAAATAACTTATCTTAATCCACCTAGTCTTCCTACGGTCTCAGAGTTCATCAAAATTGAATACCCTAACTAAGAGGAGAACGACTCACTCGAAAGGGTTTACGGAAGTCCCAGAATGTCTATCAGAATTCGGTACCTCGTTAAAAGCATCAGATCATCCTTCATTCGTCCAATTTCACATAACAAAACCATCGTCCAAAATACGCAGAATGAACACAGAGTGGAATTACTAATAGGGAACCTAAATCATTCAAAGGATTTCATCATCAGGTAACGGAATTTTAAGTGGGTCAGAAGGAAATGAATTATATCATCCATAGCTTCATCCTTCACAGAATCAACTCTTCCAAACATAAACGTTCGCTTCAGAAATATCATACATTCAATACATGATTCCAATTCCATGTAGTCTGTCTACGTCTGTCCATATGATCACAGAGTGGAAAGGAAATATAAACTTGAGTCTGGTCCCTCAAGCCTTCGGCACTTCTTCTAGACACTGTGGTGTGGAACGCGAATCCCTGACATGGTCACTGTGCATCTTCCATTTGCGAGTCTGCTTCTGCTCTCAATTCATCTTAGTACAACTAAAATGAATAGAGAAACAAGACTGCGTGTCTTAGACCGGTCTTCCAGCACAGTTCGAAATTCGCCAACTCAAACTGCTGTTGTTACCGGATGCCTGGTAGTGTTGTCTACTGCAATCTCTGAACGCCAATCAAATCTATTCTTCCAGAACAAAGGTTCATTCTCCTTAATACAAAGATGATCTACGTGTTCCTTGTTCGTCTCAGAGCATAAACATGCTGTCATACTATGACAGTGGTCCAATTACTCACGAAAACATGATTCCATTAGCCAATACAACTGGCATCATTTAAAACTCATAATGGTCACAATGAGTACGAGAGTAGTTTCATGAATCGTTTCAGGGAAAACTTCATATCTAATTCACATCACCAATCTTTACGAATAAAACTGAAATACCTTACGAAAGTTGCTCTCAGTTAGTCATCTCCTATCTTAGGAGTTCTTGTGGTTGCTTCTTCAGTCCTTCAAAAATTAAATGAGGTCGTCGGATACAGAGTTTCAAACTGGAACAAATCAATCCTTGATACGCAGAAATGAAAAGTAATTACGGTTAGAATTACGGTTAGGTTTACGATAGTTGATATGCAGACGCAAAATTTTCTCTTTCTTCTTCATAATTTAATAGGGGTATTCAAGGGGAACACTGAGGTGGACAAAAACATATCTCATCAGCTTCTTCAATCTCTCAACTTCTATAGCATCATGGTTCGTCAACTGGGATCAGTTCAATGCCAACTCCATCTCCCGAGCAGTAGGGAATCAAAAAGGTTCATTAGAAACATCAGAAAATCGTACAGCAAGACTTCCAATGCCAAAGCTTTCTAAGGATGGATATTATTAGGTGTCCGGGAAAGGTTGTCATAACAAAAGTAAGATGAAAACAGATTTCAATAGGTCTCATATCAGATATGGTAGTCTCTGGTAGCTTATAAAGAGCTAGTCAACAAAAGACCTCGAAATCGAATATATCAAAAGTAAATAGATCCGCAGAACGAATATGGTTATTTTTACCAGATGGATAGTTCATATGTCAGAGTCAAGCACATGGTTCAGTATAGTGTGGAGATATATAGGCGAACAATTCAAGGTGTTGGAATCTTATTAGCTATCTAGCACAAGTGGCAGGTAGGTTGTGAATCACCGGTAATACGGACATCGTATAACTGTCAAAAGTGAGGCGTATAGAAATATCAGTTATCAGCATCATAATGCTCAGTTAACAATTTCATATCGAGACAATATTTTCTTCATATCCTTCCAAAAGAAACTAGTTGGCTGCAAGATTTAACAATCAAAGGGAGGAAATAAACTTCCTATATTCATGGTTAATAATCACCAGAGTTCTCATAGGAGTAGTATGGATTTTGCAAGACAGAATAGTATCAGATGATACATTTATATCCAGCACGGGTAATGAATTTATAGAAGGTGTCAAACATATTAAGGTTAAACGGCCTTCGGGATGGTCAGAAAATATCAAACTGTTTGTCATACAGATCGGAAGTGAAGATCACAATCAGGTAGTGGAACACTCCCAGAAGATACACTTAAGCAAACTCACTTCCTGGTCTTCGGTTGCTGCTCTTTCTGGTTGTTCAAATCAACTGGTATGATCCGAAAGACATCTTCGCTTGGCGGCTAGACAATCTCTCGGTATCATGTCAAATCCTACTTCACATTCTGGTGGAAAACTTGGTGGTTCAACCAGGAATCATATTCGGAAAAACTCAGGGTGCCAATTAATTCTCAAGATAAGGTACATTCGTTGGTGTACGAAATGGTTTCTAGGAAAACTTCATAACCGCGAAAGTAACACACGAGTCTCCAGAGTAATAGTGATAGCAAGGAGTTTAACAATCGGTAATCATGGTAGGAAGTTCAAAATTGTTTTCAAATGCCAAAGGTGGGACATAGGAGGATAATCGTCAATATTTTTGGATGTTCAATCAACCAATCTCTTATCAGGACAAAATCAGTTAACTATCAAGGAAAGACGGATCGGCAAAACAGATCCTGCCGTTTAGAATGAGAGGGAAAACATTTTTTTTATTTATACTCGTGGAGAAACACCACAAGACTTCTCATGGGAACAGAGATGGTTAAGGCGAAATCAAATAAATGATTATCAGAATCAAGAAACAACTAACAGAAGGTATCAAGTATATCTTCGTCATGGGGATTCTCAGAATGCCCGAAGAGGCACCAGAATGATTTACAAAGGTTGGAGTCAGAATCTGAAGGCAAGGATCAAATAGTGTCAGACAATTACTATGCAATTTCAATGCTTCAGGTTTTATTTAGGTTTCAATTCTTAGGTGGTGCAAGGCATAAGCTCTAATTTTCCAAATGTGATTTCAATAGGCTTAACCAACAGCAAAGCATGAATCAGAGTGATACGGAAGCAATGCTACTTATACATATGACTTATAGTCTACCCATTCCTCACTAGTCAGAATTTAAGTTCCTATAGGGAAATCCTAAGGCAATTTCTCAAAGGTTGTCCTACGAGCACCTACAGTGGAAACTTAGTGGTCCAGACTTCACAGGTCAAGGGTAAATGTATTACGAGTCGCAGCCTGTCGCTCTGATACCATAAATTGTAACACCCCAACCCGACAAGGGTAAAGATCTCACAATAATGGATTCATATCAGATCAAAACAAAGCATACATCTACAGTAATACAAAAATCTCAAAGGATTACAAATGAAATACTAAATCTACATGGTTACAAATGAAACTTCCAAAACACTACTTCTAAAATATGATATCTTCTAGTCAACTCTAATCCAGAATAGCTATCCAATCTTCTAAGTCCAAAGGTACACTCTCCACTCATTCCCAGCTTCCTACTAAAAACCTGCCGCAGGAAAAGAAATGCGGCTGAGCTACGAGAGCTCAGTGAACAGATATAACGATAACAAAGCAGTTATAGAGAGTAGTACAAATAATCAGAATTAAAGATCATGCAGATATAATCAGAGTGAAGGAATAAGAATAAGGAATAACTGAGAAATAAAGTTTAAGGAAAAAGGAAAAGGAACAAGTAAAAGGAAATTCATAAGGTTCATAAGATAAGGAAAACAGAAATCTATCACGAGCCCAGATAACAGATAATATCATAACAGTGCAATCATATAAGCAATCTAGAGGGGATACCTCTCAAGTAACCAGATAATATGAGGGGTGTCCTCATGTATCAATGGAGTGATCAGCTCCCAGAAAATGTGAAAGACGTGTATCGCACACACCATCAGTCACCAGAGATATATGTATAACCAGTAAATAATAACAGATAACAGAAACAGATCAAATCTAGGATGCATCCATACGCCCCTGCAGACAAATCATAATCATAATGGCCATAGCAGATAACAAATAAGGGACGGAACAGGTCATCACTCTCCTGCCCTAGAGTCATGTCAAAGGTCCAATCAATGACATGGACATGAAACCCTCATGCCTAGTGATTGGCTCAGATATCAGACTGTGGTCACGGTCAGATGTTATATAATAAACAGAGTGTCATATCTAAGGGTTCATGGCATAAGGTTCATGTCAAGTAGTTTCAGAATTAAATATCCAAGGTTCAAATTAGAGTTTATCAGATTAAGTTTTATATCAAAGTTTAAGTTCAGATTAAAAGGACTATATCAAATGGTTCAGAAAAGAATTTCACAGGTTCATAATTAAAGCTCGTAGCAAAAGTTCAGTTTAGAGGTTCCTGTCAAAAGTTCATTTAAAGCAATCCTTTAATAATGGTTTTCAATAAAATGATCTTTCAAAGTAGTTTTATAGAGGCAGTCTTTTAAGATAGTTTTTCATAAATGTTAATGGAATTTCATATAGAAATCGTATTGTATCATACTCACAAACATCCTTTTTAAAACAAATGATTTTTCTCAAAACATTTCCAGGTCTTAATTACAAAGGTTTTCATAGCATGTATTTATATCAGAGGTCATAGCACAGGGAACTCATAGAAGAAGGTTCAAAGCAAAAAGGGAGTTATAATAAGGCATCAACTCAGAAGTTAAACAGATCAGAACATGAAAGAGATCATCAAAGGCTTCACAAAACAAAGGGATCACAAAACAGAGGGAGCATAGCAATGGCTTAGGAAATCCTAATACGAAACAAGATCAAATCAGAGTTAAGAGAAGGAAACACCCTTACTGAAAGAGGGCAGAATATATGTACCTTATTAGCAAAGCAGATAAGCAAAACAAACACAGAACAAAGATCAGGGCTTCTCCTTCTTCACACCTAAAGGAGTAGAAGACGGAATTACAAAAGATTCTAACTCAGATTATTACTTTTAGTTTACCTTTCCCTTTTTAGTAACTTTCCATTTTTAGCAGGTTTCCAGAATTAACAGATTTCTATATTTAGCAAGATATTAATATTACAGATTAGGTTAAGTCCTTATTTAAGGATTATTATGGGCATAAGGTATATTTTAATAAGTTACAAAAGTTTAAGGTTAATTATGACAAGTTTACATAGTTTAGGGTTTTAATTGTAAATTCATTAAATTCAAAGGTCTAACATGAAAATACTTTAAGTTACTGATTTAAATACACACTTTATTCAGAATGACATTTTAATCCCTTTAGTTTCACAATTTACAGTTTATACCCCTCTAGTTATATAATTTACAAAACAAACCCTACATTTACATAATTCATGATTTAATCCCTATTATATTCATAGTTACCAACAAGCACCTTATTTTACAAAATTACAGAACATAACCTCAGAATTATATGTTGTACGAATCAAATCCCTCAGAATTCAGAAATTACACATTTGGTCCCTTAATTTTACAAAACTTATAATTTAAACCATAATTTATTATAATTACATATCAAGCCTATAAATACTCAAAATTACACATTACACCCTTAATAACATTATTTACACAGAATAACATCAAGTTTTCAGAATTTACACTTTTAGTCCCTCCATTTTAATTAAATTCAATTCGAACAACAAATTACAAATTAAATCTTTTCTTACAAATCTTACACATAGGACCCTCATATTATCTTTTATACGAATAGTACCTGGTCTAAAATACATTAAAAAAATATCCCCCAAGTTTCAGAAATTACAAAACATACCCTTTTAATTTCATTTTCAAATCGGTAAACAATTTTAGTTATCAAACCCTAACCCTAATTGATCAAATCATTATGAAATCATCAAAACATCATTGAATCATAATTAATATGTCAGACTTAACCTTAAAAATCCCAACCCTAAATCGTTCGAATTAGTTTTTATTTTTTTTCTTTCCTTTTTATAAAACCCGATTAGAAACAAAATTACCCCGATCGATCTAAGCTTCAAAAAATAAAAACAACATTTTTCCAGAGTGATATGATCAGATTAGAACCCAGAAAAATTATGTACATGACCCAGAAAAATCGCATGACCCGATTTGTATTTTATTAGGGTTTTAGTTATCTAAAATTCGTATGATCAATTAAGCTTGCATGATTCGATTCCAACAATTTATATGAGTTATATATGATGTAAATAACATTAGAAAAATACCAAAATGAATTTAGAACGTGTGGATTAGGCGTAGTAATCTTTTGTACCTCGGATGGATAATTGACACAAAATAATTCCCACGATCGAACCAAGCTTCCTACGACCCAAAGCCTATTTTTCCCAGCCTCCTTAGACCTTGATGATTACCAAAAAATACCCAAATACCTCCAGAAATTCGGATGGAATAAGAGAGAGTTTTGGTTTGTTATTTAAGGGTTTTGGATAAGAATAAAAGGAAAATGGGAAGAAATAAATTAAATAATGATAATGGCCAGAATTAGGGGGGGAATGGGATGGATATTCGGTCCAAAGGTTGGCAAAAATCAAAATTTTAAATTTTTAGTTTATTTCCTTTTTTAAATAATTTTATAATTATAAATAAATTAAATTATATAACTTTTGGTATATGTTTATATATTTGTGTGAAATAACAATTTTTGGAAATGCAAAAATTTTAGAATGTTGCCTCAAAATTATTTCATTTCATATGTAGCTCATTACCAGAGATTTGAAATTTATTTGGTGCTTTATATATGTTTTAATTAAATTTTAAAGTTTCAGGGGTAATTTGGTCATTTTGCATACTTTTAAATTTGGGTTTTACACTAAGTGTACCTAAGAGATCTTTGATGAATCTCATGGCTCTAGAGTCAATTAGTGTACATTTGTTTGGTCGTCGGAGGTGTGGAGCAGATTGCCTCCTTTTCAATATCAACACTCTCGTAATGAGAGGTCGATAGATTATGAAGGGTTCTCCGTGTGAATGAAACAAATATCTTTTGAGAGACACTTGAGTGGCTTAGAAGGTTTAGTGCAGAGTGTCACTGGGTCCATGACGTCTTTTTTTTTCAATACCGGTGATGCTCATCAACCAGTAGATTATGAATTGAACCCGGTGTCTGCCCTAAGGTTGAACAAATGGTGGGCTATTTCTTTTCACCCTTTTCTTTGCTTTTTCTTTTTAATTCTTCAACCCCTTCTTTCTCCTTTCATTCATTTTCTCCTTTTTTATATCATACCTTGGACTTTCTAGTTCTAAACTATTGGTATTGTCCTTGGGTAGATCCCTCCGGCTCTGGCGGATCATAGGACGGTTTTCCCTAACCTTAGTCACCTCATAACTCCATGACTATCCTATGTTGATGCCATTTACCAAAACTTTGAAAATCTCTCAAAGTGTCGATGATAATAAAGATATTTTGTTGACACCGTGAGAGTTTGATGATTTTCAGAAAGACTCCCCCTTAACATGTGCGCATAAGTAATAAATTTGAAATTTGCACATGCCGGAAAGAGTTGGCACTTTTGAATTGATTGACTTTCAATGAACCTGATCGTCGCGAGACACGCTTACATCACCAGTTAAACTGGCTTAAAATTATTACCCGTCCAGATCAGATTCAAAGATTATCGCTCGAAATCGGTACATTCTACTCAGACACGTCCTTTGCGAGACACGCTTACATCACCAGATAAACTGGCTTGAAATTATTACCCGTCCGGGACATGTCCTTTCGACTACTAACTTTCCTACCGTCAATTCGAGGGTCAATTCTGAGTATGAGCACTTGTGAGATTCCAGCACTTGAGACACCATATTTTAATCATCTTTTACTTCTCCCCCTCAAAAATAGCATACTCATGATGTTTTTGAAAAACGTTATGATTAAAATATGCTGATTTTTGAGTTTTTAGGGAAGAATTCCAAGAACATTTGTTATTTCAGAACAAAGATTATGTTTTTCAAATACTCCCCCTTGACAAGGGAATACTTGTCCTTATGAGCAGAATGTTTGAAAAACTTTAGAAAACATTATGGTTTAATTATGCTCATAAGTAAGAAGCTTTCGCTCCTTTTTCAGGATTGAGGCACTGAAGCGTACCTCAGGGTCCTTTCTTTAGGGTCCGGGTTGTGCACTGTTATGTGTACACAAGCCGTAATGTCACAGGCCAATGGTAAGAATAATGATATAAGAATTATGAAATGTGAATTCAAATGCTCACATCAAGCCCTGTTGCTAAACTATGAGAATTCCGGGTCTGTCCTTTGAAATAGTCTGATGGCAAAGGATGGACGACCCCCAACGTAACTCTCTAATCTCCTCATCTGGTCCCGATGATACAATCTCCTTTCAAGCTTCCATATGAACTCCTTTACTTGTCTGACCTCATCAGAATTCCATCTTCTTGATTTCCCCAACTCTTTATCTCGAACTCGATTAACCAACCCATCACGAACATTCTTCAAGGTATCGTCACAGAACTTATGGATCTCATTGAAAGACATGAAGCGGTTGAAATTCGTTGTGCTTCTGTAGACGAACCCGAAGGTAGCATGTCGTTTCATAGTATATTGAGGGTCACGGTTGTTGTCAAGAAGAAATACCGGTTCAACAAGGTTCAACTTCGTCTGATAACTCTCCACTCCCAGCTGAAAATCCTCTACCTGTTCTCTTATGATTGTTCTCCTGATGAAGTGACAGAGTGCGGTACTGAATGCATATCGAAGTTCGTTGGACAGATGCTGTAATTTGCCTTGTAATTTCATCAAGTACATATCTTCAATATCATTCAGGTTCAGATTTGGAAAATTAGCCTCAGAGAACGAGTAGATGTTGTTGTCATGTCTTCTGACTGTGATTTCTTCAAGAAAGGTGTAATCATACTTCCTGGATACACGAACACTAACTACTGCCAAGATTCGGAGGTCACTTTAGACTGAATCTCGAGACTTTTGACAAAGTTTGTATTTGTACCAGGTCTTTCGTTTGTCATACCAGTGGTGGATTCCTAACTCGGCATCACGATCATATACCACGAATTCCTTAACAAAGAGATGTCGGTGAAAGGCTTCTTCCTCAATGGCTGATTGTGTGTAGTGAGCGGCTGGAGTGAAGGTGATAGAAGTTGCATACTTTGTTTTCCCTGATGCTCCATGCTTGAGAAGTTTCAGATCGTTGTTGAAGAAGAATTGAAACGGAATTTCTGAGTGGTGATGTTTGCGTATCATGGGAAGTGGCTTGGTCCAATCGGTGATGTAAGGACGGTTTTGGCTATCTTGGCCATTTTCCCTGACTACGTCTGGGTTAGTCCAGTCGAAGGCACTTGACATTGCTCTTGCAATTTTCTCAAGGTGATACTCAAGTTCAGTAGCACTGTTGGATTTGTCTTTAAGGAGATTGAACGCATCATTCTTAATCCGACGAAGTTCCCGTTTTGTCATCCTTTTGATGTTGAAACTGCTTTTGATCTGCTGAGCAACAGCAAATGTGCTGTCTTCAAACTTGGAAGCTTCATCATTTTGGATTTGAGCACCTGCAAGCTGATCGAACCAATCGTTTCCATGCTCATCTTTGTCTTCATCAAGCCATGTAATGACAGCTGGTTCTTGAGAAGATTTCTTGCTGCTAGATGACTTTGATTTAAAAGGTTTAGACTTTGGTGGAGATGGTGGTGGTGATTGTGGTTGATCTTCTTGTGTTTGAAATTCCACATTTTCTTCATGAATATGCTCAGAATGATGTTCAGTTGCTGTAGGACCAGATTCCGGATTTGGTTGAGGTGGAGAAGAAGTTGTGGTTCCTGTAGGCTCAGCAATGTGAATTCCAGATCCGCTACCATGCTTTTGTTTCTTAGTAGTAGGGTCTGGATCTTGTTCATCATCATCACGTTTCCTCTTGCCCTTATCTGCTGAAGCTTTACAAAATTCCATATTTTCTCGAATAGCATTCAAGATGGACAGTTCAGTGTAACTGAGAGAAGATGTTGCAAGCAACTTGGTGTGGAGAGCGTCTTGAAGATCTTCAACAGAATATTCCAGAAGATGTTGTTGCTGAATTTTCAAAACTTTGATCTTTTCTTCAAATGTAGCACCAACATAAGTTTCAATGATTTTCTGAAGATCAGGAATATACTTCTTGATGTAATGTCTTGTATTTGCTTTCATTTTAGCATCAATATCAGATTCTAGAAACTCATCCATCTTTAGCTTAGTTTGCTGCATCTCTTCCATTTGTTGAGACAAGTTCTTGACTAAGATTTCCATCTCAGCCAATTTTCCACTTGTTTGTTTGTCCTTCTTAACTTGTGCGAGCTTTACAACTTTCTTAAGTTTTTTTGCAGCAGGAGATACAACTTCCACTTTGGTAACACGGGCAATTCTTTTCACATGCTTACCTTTCAAGGCCGATTTGATATGATCAGAAATTGTTGCTTTTACTTTAGGTGATGGTGATTTCTTCGGTGATGGAGTAAGTGATGGAATTGGTTCTTCAGAGTTAGGTGTTGAGTCCTTTGGAGGTATTGAAGTGTGAGGAGGTGATTCAGGAGGTGTATTCGGTTTGGGTGATGATACAGGTGAAGGTTGAACTGGTGGTGATTTCTGCTCCTGTTGAGGGTTATAAACAACCATAGCAAGTTCAGGTGGAGGAACCGATGGAGAACGGATGTAGCTATCGGCTTCCAAGTTAGCTTGAGCATCCTCCTTAAGTTTCCTTTCTATTTCCTCTTGTCTTGCCATTGCTTCCTCAAGTTCCTTCGCAGCATTAGTAGTCTTATCACCAAGAATTTCCTTTTCATCTTTAGGATTCCAGTCCATATTGTCTTGATGGTGTAGTTCCTCCCCCTGGTTATCATCAAACATGGAGTCTGAGATTTCTCTGTCAGTTAAGACTATATTGCTCTCCTGATCATTCTCCTTCTCATTCTGAGCTTGTGCTTCCAAGTCGGGTTGATTAATCGAACTTGGTTGCTGAGGAATGACAGATTCAGTCTTATCGGGTTGAATAACCGTATCAGGCTGAATCGTGGATGTAGCAACTCCAGATCCTCCGGGTTGATTAACCGTATTAGTGTAGATCGACGCTACTTCTTGAACGGTGCCTGATCCTCCTGCTCCTTGCTTTATTTCATACTCCCTTTGTTTCTCAACAGCCAATTGTGCCCTTCTTTCTTCATCCTCCTTAGTTTACTTTCGACTCAACTTTTGTGCATTTTCAAAGTTGATCTAATTTTGAAGTTAAGCTTCTTTAACAGTCATAACAACAAGAGTCTCCTCTTTTGATTCAGTTGCTTCAGAGTCAGAATCTTCATCAATAATCCCAGATGGTTCAGATTTTGGTTGGGGTTTACTAGGTACTTTTCTCTTGAGAGATCTTGGATGTGGTTTCTTTGGTAGTGAGGTACTTGATGCACTGCCAGTCTTAGACCTGCTTCGAGAGTGGGTCTTTGTAGATCCTGACCCTTCAACCAATTTAGAAAGTCCCACTCGACGTTCATGGAATGCCTTATCATATGCAAGATATGCTAGAGTTTCTTTTATTTTATCGGTTATTAGAAACTCTGGCAGTCTTGCCCCTTGTTTGTGCATGCTCCCTTTGGGAAAGTAGACTTTGCGGAAAGTTTTATCCAGCTTGTATGGATGAATCTCTTGATCGGTAGGTCGTCGATCAATGTCCTTATGTAAGTCTAGCAGATAACTTATGAGAACTTTGGTGTAACGGACAAAAGGGATTTGTTTGAAAGCTTTCCGCATCTGAAATAGTATATCTTCCCAGATAAGAGCTGCAAAGTCAATCTTTTCCTGGTTCACGAACCCCCAGAAGACTTGAAGATGAAGTAGTCTTGGGTGCTCAAAGCCACTATCTCTACCGGATATTGAACGGGTTATAATGTAGAAGATAGTTCTCCAGGGCTGAGGTATGTATTTAGCATTGACTTTAGAGATCTTGGTTAATGGTGTATCGGGTTGAACATCATAACCAATGTCTACAAGGAATTGCATGATTTCTGATTCTGATGGTGTCGGGTAGAATTGGTAGGAAGGTTCAGGTGCATTTGGAAGGTCTAAGGCTTTGCGGAGGTGATTAGGTGTGACTCTGATCCTTTTATGATCCAGTTTGCATGTGAAATACTTGTCATCACTGCTCAGTGTGAAAGTATCCCAGAATTGATGTATGTACAGTTCTGGAATGGTGTCAGAGCTGTCAAGAAGGTTTCTGCACTTATGAGCTTTGAGAATTTCCACAGCAATCTGGCAGCTTGGGTCAGAACACTTTATCTTGTCAAGCTCTACTCGTGCATTGTTTTTCCCAATCTCCAAAGAATACCCATGAGGAAAAACTTCTTCTTTAGTGAGTGTTGGAAGAGGTTGTTGTTGTGGTGCAGTATACATGATTGTTAGCATATGTTAAAACTAGATACAACACATGGCATCCATTTGCATTTATGATTGGTTGTTACATGCTTGATCAAAGAATTTATCAAGATATTACCAAATTCTATAAAATTTGATCCATTTCGATAAGTATAAAAGATATATCTAAGGAAATAGATCAAATTCTATAAAAGATCACAATTGCGATAATTATGCAATTGCGATAATTATGCAATTGCGATAATTATGCAATAGCGATAATTATGCAATAGCGATAATTATGCATAGCGATAATTATGCAATAGCGATAATATCCCAATCGCGATAATTTTGGCAATCTCGATAAACTCTTATACAAGAGTTTTTGATAACTTTGAAGATGAACAGCCACACAGATTTTTATCGAAATTCATTATAACTTAGATTTTTTCAACTACAGATTATCTTAATCAGTTTTTATGACTAAACTAAACAATCTGTCCAAGTTATAACAACATTTATCCACAAAAACTCAATAATCAAACTGCTAGTGTTCGTTGTTCTTCATAAACCCTTAAACTCAATTAATCCACTTAACGTGTTTCTGGGCACAATCTAAGCATGCATACATTCAATTAAACTTATAACAACAACATCCCAACATACAAATTACACAATAACACTCATATACGGATTTCCCCAAATTTGTCGCTTAAACCCTAAAACATAATTCTAACGATTTGAAGTTTCTGGGAGTGATTAAGCATACAATCTTGGTATATTATCAATATCTAAGCATTATCGTACAATTTTTCTCAACTAAAACACTCTCATTCGAAGATCCCCAATTTTTACGCAAACCCTAGAACTAAACTTCACAATTGCGATAGTTTTAACCGTTGGATCATGATAAAATTAAAAGCCATCTGTTATAATGACATGTTAAGCACAAAAATACTCACAAAATATGATGATCGTGAGTGGATTGACAGATTGAAGGATGGCCGTAGATGATGGTGGGTGTGGTTATTTAATACGGTAGGTGAAATTAGTTAGATTAATAACTGCAGTTGAATTATTTTTGACTTTTTATATCATTTAACTACTTTTGCATTATAAACAAATTTAGTCCCCTAACCTTAACATCTTTGAATTTTAAGTCCTAAACCACCATCATACTAACTCTAAGTCTCATTTTATTTTTTTTACATTTAAGGCACACAACTTTTTCATCTTGAGATCTTATCACCAAAACTTTGTGAAGCAACAAATTTCTGAAAAAAACATGCAAGTACAAGTTTAAAAATTGTGGAAAAGATTATATCTCCCCCTCAACACGTGTTAAAAAATAATTTGTGACATTTTAAAATGAACAATGTGTTGGATAAGGGTTTGTACTTGCATTTTTTTTTTTTTTTTAGAATATATATTTACAAAGATAGTTTAGATGTTTGACTTGGTTAATTGTGTTTAAGAAATTTTTCCAAATCATTTGGCGTCAAACATCTCATACCAATCCGGTGAACCAGATCCACAAATCTTGCATGAGGCAAGGCTTTTGTGAACAGATCCGCCAATTGGTGTTCAGTTCCCACAAAATACAATTCAACAGTACCCTTTTCCACGTGTTCCTTGATGAAATGGTACCGGAGATCAATATGCTTTTACTTGGAATGCTGCACGGTGTTGCATGAAATAGCGATGGCACTCTTGGAATCACAGTACATAGGAATCTTGTTGAATACGTATCCGTAGTCCATCAGTTGTGATCGCATCCAGATGACTTGAGCACAGCAGGCAGACATGGCCACATATTCAGATTCTGTTGACGACAGTGAAGTGCAGTCTTGTTTCTTTGATTGCCAAGAGACGAGCTTGTCACCCAAGAATTGTAGTCCCCCTGATGTACTTTTGCGTGTGTCTAAGCACCCTGCGTGGTCAGCGTCTAAAAATGCAACAAGTTCGAACCCAGAATCCTTTGGATACCAGATCCCCAAATTAATGGTTCCCTTTATGTATCGAAGGATTCTTTTAACGGCTGACAAATGCCGTTCAGTCGGTCTAGACTGATAGCGGGAGCAAAGATATGTCGCAAATACAACATCCGGTCTGCTAGCCGTGAGATACATGATCGAACCAATCATACTACGATACTTCGTAGGATCAATGGGTGTCCCATGTATGTCAGCATCTAGCTTCGGGGATGAGGAGGACATGGGGGTGTTATAGGTGTCACAGCTGGTCATACCATGCTTTTTCAGGATTTCCTGAGCATACTTTGACTGACTTAGAAATATACCACGAGGCGATTGATGAACTTGCAATCCTAGAAAGAATTTAAGTTCACCCATCATAGACATCTCAAAGTTTTGTTTCATCAGTTTAGAAAAAGCGTTTGAATATTTTTTATTGGTTGAACCAAAAATATTATTATCCACATAAATTTGGACAATGAGAATTTCTTCCCCGTGTGTCTGTATAAATAAAGTCGGGCCAACAGTTCCTTTGGTAAAATGATTAGCAAGGAGAAATGCAGACAGTTTATCGTACCACGCCCTTGGGGCTTGTTTAAGGCCGTATAGGGCTTTCTTAAGCCGATATACATGGTTTGGATGATCTGGGTCCACGAAGCCTTCTGGTTGTGATACGTACACCTCTTCTCAGAGTTGTCCATTGAGAAATGTCGTCTTCACATCCATCTGATAGACTGTGATGTTCTTGTGGGCTGCGTATGCCAGAAACATTCGAACTGCCTCAATCCAAGCCACTGGAGCAAACGATTCCTCGAAGTCAATACCCTCTTCTTGGCTATACCCTTTTGCTACCAGTCGGGACTTGTTACGGATGACGGTACCATCTGCATCTAGCTTGTTCTTCCAAATCCATTTTAATCCAACAACATAAACTCCATCTGGTCTTTCCACTAATTCCCGAACTTCCAAACGTTTGAATTGTTCCAGCTCTTCTTGCATGGATTCAATCCAGTTGTCATATGTAAAGGCTTCTTTGATGTTTTTAGGTTCAGATTGACAAACAGTGAGTGCATACATGCAGTGTTCACTATCTGAGTGAAGTTTTTTCTTGTCATGACTGGATTGTCAGGATTTCCAATTATATTTACCAAGGGATGATCTCTTGTCCATTTGTGGGTGGATGGGAAATGTTGAATGTTGTTATGGAGATATGACAGGTCCATATTGATCGAGGAGGATTCCCCAGTTTCTGGAATGGTTGGTGGTGGAGCAAATGGATTGAAAAATGCATTCCCGTCATAATCTGAAGGTGTGGGAATTTGGTTAGAAGTGGGGGAAGAATCTTCAACTGCAGGTGGAGGTGTTTGAACCATGGGTGATGAAGGTTCAGGTTGAGGTGCATCGTTATCAACTGCTGTAGAAGTAGTTGCAGATTGATCAGGTGCTTGATTTGGGACATGTTGAGCAGCGGAACTAGTGGAAGCATCCGATGCACTACTAACACAAACTTCATCAAACATTGGTGGAAACAAATCTTCCAGATCCTTCCTGTTAAAGGGTAAGGGTGCAGCCGAAGATTCAGGGAAGTTTGGACGGTTATGCTCAGGTTCTAAGCGGTCTTGCTCAGAAGCCATTTCCATGAGTTCATCAAAATTGGCGTGTATAGTTTCTTGAATTTCCCCGGTCCTACGATTCCAAATTCTATATCCCTTAGAATTCTCACAGTAGCCAACGAATATCCCAATGTCTGCTTTAGCCTTAAGTTTACCAAGATCATCTCTATCATTTTTCGCGTAACACAGTGCTCCAAAAACAGGAAAGTAGTTGATGTTTGGTTTTCTGCCTTGAATAAGCTCATATGGAGTTTTGTTGTGTCGTCTGTTTATCATGCTGCGGTTATGGGTATAACATGCAGTATTAACAGCTTCAGCCCAAAGGTAGTCTGGCAATTGAGCATTGATCAACATTGTTCTAGCTGCTTCCACAAGCGTACGGTTTCGTCTTTCAACTACACCATTCTGTTCGGGAGTGCGAGCAATTGAATATTGATGAACAATCTCATGCTTCTCAGTGTATTCCCGAAGGGTTTGATTCTTAAATTCAGTGCCGTTGTCTGTTCGAATAATCCTGACGGTGTTACGGACTTGAACTTGAATCTTTGTGAGAAACGTGATGACCATTGAAGGAACTTGATCTTTTGTCCGAAGAAAGTAGACCCATGTCCATCGTGAGTAGTCATCTACTATTACCAAAATGTACCTTTTCCCGTTTATAGTTTGAACCCGCATTGGACCACACAAATCCATATGTAGCAGCTGTAGGACATGATCTGTGTTGTGTTCTGTTTTGGGAGGAAAGTGAGCACGATGACTTTTCCCTTGTTCACATGCAGAACACAAATGATCTTTGGCATATCTGAATTTGGGTAATCCGTCAACCAATTTATTCCTTGCAAGGTCAGTCATGGTTTTGAAATTGAGATGAGACAATCTTTTATGCCATAACCAAGCCTTTGTGGGATTAGCCTTGGAGAGTAAACAAATAGGAGATGATGCTGTCATGCCTTCGAAGGATATAGTGTAGAGACTGGTTCCTCGTTTTCCTTTCATCAAATCATTTCCTTGAAGATCACGAATGAAGCAAGTTTTCTCCCGAAATGCTACTTCTAAATCTCCGTCACATAATTGTCCCACTGAGAATAGATTGTGACCATGGCCTTCAACATAGTATACACGACTGATCTCGATGTTCCCATTAACATAATCTCCATAGCCCATAATTGCTGCGAAGTGATCATTCCCGAACCTGACCGTTTCGATGAACTTTGCGATAAAGTTTGTGAGAAGCTTGAGGTTGTCGGTCATGTGTCGGGAACACCCGCTATCAACAATCCAGAGGACAATTTGTATCACCTGCATCACAAATATTGGAAACAGGTGGAGAATTGGTAACGGTTGGACCCGTTGGGTTAGTAACACAAGATTTAATTATCTTAGGAACCCATGTAAAACTTGCTGTGTTTTGTAACCAACGTTGCCATGTCCAACTAGTCGCAGCCTTTTTCCTAATGAATGCACTAGGTGATTTGGTTGTCTTGGGTTTGGCTATGGATGTTTCAATGGTTTGCTCAGAAACTACTAGTGGTGGTTTCCCTAAAATAGACTTGGCAACAGTTTTGAGCCTAGAGGAAGAGCCACTAGTTCGTTTCTTTTTCCGTTTCAACAGAGTTTTAGCAATGCAGTTTTGATGATCACCAGATAATATACTAGCACGACAAACAATACAACTAGCATCAACCATAATGATGTGTGCATATGTTGTGCTCTAATTTATACCCACGGTATGTCGTTGTGGTTTTAGCAGTATTCAAGTTTTAAATTTATATTTAGCCGACTTATCAATATAACACACACTTTAACGAGCAGTGTACCCGGTCAGTATGAATATAATGGTAAGTAGAGTGTCGATCACTAAGAGTGGAATGTATTATCTAGTTATCCTAATCAGTATTTTAATATCTTAAGTTAGCTATACAACCTAATCTAACGCAAGGGGGTTTAGCCTGAGAGACTGGCACGGTTTGATTGCGATTAAATAATAAACTAAACTAATAAGCACGAATCAGCGAATAGCACACACGTACACAGATAGATACTTGAGACAATAAGAAGACCTGTCCTAATAGTTAAGTAGCTTGTCACTTGTTTTATTGCTAGTTTTATATGAAGTGTATAGTTCGATGCAACGCACCGAGATTAATCCCTTTCTCGTTGGCTCTAATCTTATCGGCGAGTAAACCCTTAATGATTACTTATGACTATCCTATTTACCTTTTCTTCCTACTTTTCTACAGACGATAGAATGCATAGGCGATAAAATAAATAGGCAAGGACAGAGGCATGGCGACCCGATCAATGTTCAGCTAGACACAGAGGTTATCAATGCACTAATAAAAGTCACCAAAGACATCAACATATAAACTTTAATTAATGGGAAATCAATTTTAAGGGGAGT
Organism: Artemisia tridentata subsp. tridentata; assembly: GCA_021014915.2. NCBI lineage: Eukaryota > Viridiplantae > Streptophyta > Magnoliopsida > Asterales > Asteraceae > Artemisia > Artemisia tridentata. The sequence continues at coordinate 282,014,922 of CP139504.1, forward strand.
GCAATCTTTCCGTTGTCACATTACACAAGCCCATCAATCCTGATGAATTAAAGTGTACTAATACAATAAAACAAAACTACTTAATGTATTGAATACATGCAGGACCTTCTTAGAGCTCTTGTATCTTCGTTCAAGGTGTGTCTTGTGTTGCTATTTCGTCTGAATTCGGCTTAGGGTTTCTGTCTTCTCGTACTTCGTATATTAGCCTCTCGAAATTCGTCTGACCTTGGGGTATTTATAGTTTCTGTCTGAGGGTAAGATGCGGCGCATAGAATAAGTAGATGCGGCGCATTGACTTAACTTCGCGTGGGGTCTAAGATTAATATATTCAGGAATATTCGTACACCGCCAGAAGATGCGGCGTAACTCCATTCTTGTATGCGGCGCATGTCCTTTGCCGTCTTGGATAATATCTTGTGAAATCTTGATAGTAATGCGCCGTATGTAATAAGTAAGATGCGGCGTATCTGGAGCAGAATGATCTTGATCTTGTACATTTCAGTAGACTCTTAACTTCTTGCTTGTTTTGCTCCATAATTAGTCCAAAATCGCCAAGTTTCACATAATACTTGTTTTTACCTGAGAATTACAAAAGTAAACATTAACGTATCAATTCTCACAGATAATATAATAAAACAAGTCAAATAAATAGGATAAATGATAGTAATAAAATGTACTTATTTGAGTTCATCAAATATCCCCCCACTTGAACTTTACTTGTCCCCAAGTAAACCTTAGAATTAATCTTATGAAAATGTATCCTAAAAGATGTTAGGATTTATTTTTATATTTAAGCATGTATTCATTTTGTCATAATCACACAACCAAACACTTAACGAATTAGAAATAAAATAAAATATATTGATAAAAGCAAATCTAATCGTTTAACTGTCCAGTCGTGACGAATATTCTATCATAAGCTTGGCAAGTATACGCATCTCCCCCACTAAAGCCAAGGAATAACAAGTCTAAAGCGGTAAAAAGGGTTTGTTGGTTAAGGGTTAATCATTCTTCTTAATCTCTATCGATCTCAATTTCCAGAAAAGGCGACAAAATCACAAATACATGATCGAATCCACGAACACGATACTTGCAATTGCTCAAATCCTTAACTCGAATAGGCTAAAGATAGGACCAAGTAATCTTCACCAATAATATTATATCAAAAAGGGCGACAAAATCATAAATACATAGTCGAATCCACGACTACGATACTTAAGATTGCTCAAATCCCTAATCTCAATAAATCAAAGGTTTGGATAAAGAATAATATAGGGTGTGGATAATATTTGGGATACAAATTGGCGTGAAATGAAAAATAAACAAAGCAGATAAATTAAAATCCTAAGTGTGGTTAATCACTATCCCAACCATCCCATGAATAAGACTCATATCATAGAATAACTCACGCTTTAACACTTGAAACACACGCTTTAGGTAGACACGAATTATACTCAACAAGATCTCAATCAAAGAATAACCGTAGTTGGCGTTCCCATAACGACCAACTCCCATTCAATCCATAGATATAATATACAACAACTAGTGGTGATATCGACCACTTAATACAAAACTTTACATAAGTTGGTTAAAACAAACATCCAACTTTTCATTTTTCTTTTTCTTTTCTACTTTTTCGAATTTTTTTTTTTTTTTTTTTTTTTTTTTTTTTTTTTTATTTGAACTTGAAACATAAACATAGATGTGTAAAATTTCACCACATCACTATAATGATAACTCTGGATAATTTTTCCATACTTTTCATGACTTCAGAAATAACGGTAATAGTGAAAGTAGTAAACACACGAAAAATAAACACAAAGATATACAATATTTACTTTCACTCCAATTGCATTGTGCAATTTCCCAACTCAACCAAAGATAATGAATTACGCACGCGAACACAGGTAATGTAAGAAAACACACTTTTCCTAAAGCAATTAACCAACCACGGATTTTAATCTACAGGGTAGGCTAAGGTGTAAGGGTGTAACGAAACATTATAACAAAGGGTGTAAGAAACGAAAGGAATGGCTCTGAGTGTTTTTCTAGGGGTATCTTACTCTAAAAGTGAGAGTAACAAAAGGGTTTATACGGGGGTTAACTAACCAGTGTAGTTAGCTAATATCACATAACATATAAAGGCTATTTGGGTGTAATCCTAGAAATTTACCAATTTAGACAAGTCATTCCAATTATATAAATAATACTTATTATGGTGGTCTCGAATAGTATACAGGCCAAGTTCTAAAGTTTACAAGTCACCGGCACACTCATAGATTTGTGAATTTTTGAAAAGTTCACAATTTTTGAAATTAACGTCATGTGTGCAGCTATGTAATTTAGACTTTAAACAAAAACATGCTAAAAATTTTAAATTTTGATATATTATGCACATTTTAAGCATATTTTGAAAAAGTTTAGGACAAGTAAGTGTTCTAATTCTCCAATCCCCCCACTTAAGGTAAACAATGTCCTCATTGTTTGTATCAAACGTTAAAAACTAGAAAATAAAAGAATTAGAACAGAAAAACTCCCCTGAGATTTGCTCGGTATGATCCTTCATTATTTGTATAAGAGCAAAAATCATCTTCCTTGTGGATGAAAACGTTTAAGCTTCATATTTGATGTATCCACAGGAAATGCAGGAATCTATAATACCATCAAGACTTTAACACACCTAAGTTAAGAAGGTTCAAACTTGCATAATACATTAGTAGTTAGTAAAAATAAAACTTAAAAATTAAACTGAAAATCATCAGGTCAGTCGATACGCCGTATCTTATGGAAGAAGATGCGCCGTATCGAGCCTGGAATAAATACGAATCAGAATAGAAGATGCGTCGCATCCTTAACCAGGGATGCGCCGCATTAAAATAAACTGATAAAAAGTTTTAAATTCAAAAATAAAAATGCAGAAAATAAAGTAAGATATGACCAGTGCAGGAGATGCGTCGCATCTTAGGATTGAGATGCGGTTGCCTCCCACGAAGCGCTTGTTTTTGTTCGAGTCACGAGCCTGACTCCACCCTTATTTACTGTGTAATAGGGTGTTGTTCCCCCCACTTGGGATCAAGTGCGGGTGATAGTAGCAATAAACACGAAAAGAGTGTAAATTTGCTAGTAAAGATGGAAGAAATAAATAAAGATCATACCTTGGCAATATATGTACATCTTTCCTATCCTTACCCGGTTTGGTTGATAAATTGGATGACTTGACCATTCCATCTGAAAGAGTAGTGTGTTGAGGAAAAATAAGTCTCCTTTCTTCTTGGTTAGTCTCTATGGTAGTAAGGCGTCCTTTGACTTCCGCAGAAGATGAGAAAGGGTCTTTAGCAAGTAAAAGTTCGAGTTCCTCAATAACCTTCATAGGGTCAAAATCATCATCTTCATCAATCATAGCAATGTTTAAGAGCTCATCACCAAACTCTTCTTCGAGCTCCACCAAATACGGGTTGATCACAGGTGCTTCAATAGGTAGTGTAATAAATTTCACATCATCATCTTTTTGTTTTGCAACCTGTTTAGGAAAACTAGCAAGATTATTAGTAACGGGATTAATAATATTAAATAAATTCGTACCACTTTGTGTTGTAAGTGACTCCAATTCATCTTATGAATCTCCATCTTCAACTAGTGGTCTTGCAATTTCATAATCGTCCCGAACTTCATCCTTAAATAAGTAATCCCAGATTTCTTCAAAATCCCTTGTTGGGTCAAAATCTGGTTGAGGTATGTCATCATAAACAATGGCGTCAAATGGTTTGAAATCAAAATTAGAATACTTTTCATCTTCATTCGTTGGATTGTCTAATGGTGGTAATACGATTGCAGAATATTCTTCAATGTAAGGTTCCGTATACACATCATCTTGTGCAATCTCCGAAGAAAAAGTACTATCAAGAACAATAGCCGGAATTGGTTTCACGGTATATGAATCTTCTTCATCATCATTTGACATACACCAAGTGTGTTGAAATGTCAATTTGTTTCTTTCTCTCCCTGACTTTTTCTGCTTCAATAACAAGTATTCTTCCATCATGGGTTCTTTATCCATGATGACTTGTGCACCATATCTTGCTCTTTCCCAATCGTAGATCCCATTATTGCTCAAGGCTCTTTCCTCTTCAAGTCTGATATATTCTTCCATTGTAATTTCCGGATCGTCCATCTTCCTGAAATAAAACTTACTCGTGCAAAAGAAGAGTGAAACAATCAAAGTAAAATAAAAGCTGCTGATATCTGCTGTTGATGCGCCGTATCCTATAAATGGGATACGCCGTATCTTAATACGTTAAAAATAAATCAGACTTTTATTCAGAAAAGCAATACGCCGCGCTCGATAAATCAAATGCGCCGTATGTTTAAATAATCAAAAATTAGTTATACTTATAAAAATTTTAATGCGCCGTATCAGCAAAAACTAATACGCCGTTACTTCGTTACGTTTCAAAATATAAGATTTTTGATTATCAGTAAAGATGCACCGTATCGACAAAATCGATGCGTCGTATCTGTTTAATAATTCGAAAACTGTTTTTAATTAAAATAATAGATACGCCGTATCTACTAAAGTAGATGCGTCGTATGGCGTTATCGTTTAGAAAAAAAAATTATTAAAAACAGATACGCCGTATCTTGGGGAAAGATGCGTCGTATCGAATTATTAAATAAGATGTTGTATAAAAATTAAAAACACAATGCGCCGTATCTGAGAAATCAGATGCGCCGCATCGTTTGTATCAGCAGAATACAGCAGACAGTAGAATGCAGAAAAATAAAGAAAAATAAAAACAAAAAACAAACAAAAACACACAAAACAAAAAAAAATGCAAATAATACAATGAATGCAAATTAACTAATATATAACAGAGTTAGCGGTTAGAATAAAAATTAAAAAGAAAAACCTAATTAAAATACTAATCAAATTAACAGATAATAACAATTCACTCCCCGGCAACGGCGCCAAAAACTTGATGTGTGCGTATGTTGTGCTCTAATTTATACCCACGGTATGTTGTTGTGGTTTTAGCAGTATTCAAGTTTTAAATTTATATTTAGCCGACTTATCAATATAACACACACTTTAACGAGCAGTGTACCCGGTCAGTATGAATATAATGGTAAGTAGAGTGTCAATCACTAAGAGTGGAACGTATTATCTAGTTATCTTAATCAGTATTTTAATATCTTAAGTTAGCTATACAACCTAATCTAACGCAAGGGGGTTCAGCCTGAGAGACTGGCACGGTTTGATTGCGATTAAATAATAAACTAAACTAATAAGCACGAATCAGCGAATAGCACACACGTACACAGATAGATACTTGAGACAATAAGAAGACCTGTCCTGATAGTTAAGTAGCATGTCACTTGTTTTATTGCTAGTTTTATATGAAGTGTATAGTTCGATGCAACGCACCAAGATTAATCCCTTTCTCGTTGGCTCTAATCTTATCGGCGAGTAAACCCTTAATGATTACTTATGACTATCCTATTTACCTTTTCTTCCTACTTTTCTACAGACGATAGAATGCATAGGCGATAAAATAAATAGGCGAGGACAGAGGCATGGCGACCCGATCAATGCTTAGCTAGACACAGAGGTTATCAATGCACTAATAAAAGTCACCAAAGACATCAACATATAAACTTTAATTAATGGGAAAGCAATTTTAAGGGGAGTGCAATCTTTCCGTTGTCACATTACACAAGCCCATCAATCCTGATGAATTAAAGTGTACTAATACAATAAAACAAAACTACTTAATGAATTGAATACATGCAGGACCTTCTTACAGCTCTTGTATCTTCGTTCAAGGTGTATCTTGTGTTGCTATTTCGTCTGAATTCGGCTTAGGGTTTCTGTCTTCTCGTACTTCGTATATTAGCCTCTCGAAATTCGTCTGACCTTGGGGTATTTATAGTTTCTGTCTGAGGGTAAGATGCGGCGCATAGAATTAGTAGATGCGGCGCATTGACTTAACTTCGCGTGGGGTCCAAGATTAATATATTTAGGAATATTCGTACACCGCCAGAAGATGCGGTGTAACTCCATTCTTGTATGCGGCGCATGTCCTTTGCCGTCTGGATAATATCTTGTGAAATCTTGATAGTGATGCGCCGTATGTAATAAGTCAGATGCGGCGTATCTGGAGCAGAATGATCTTGATCTTATACATTTCCGTAGACTCTTAACTTCTTGCTTGTTTTGCTCCATAATTAGTCCAAAATCGCCAAGTTTCACATAATACTTATTTTTACCTGAGAATTACAAAAGTAAACATTAAAGTATCAATTCTCACAGATAATATAATAAAACAAGTCAAATAAATAGGATAAATGATAGTAATAAAATGTACTTATTTGAGTTCATCACATAACATCATCATTAATATTCATAGATTTAACGTTTGTTACATCATTACAAGAATTAGACTAATGCGTGGTTTTGCAACCTTACAACAGGTTTTACCTCTCGAGGGATCTCAAGAGGCTTACAACCCCACCAGGCAGTGTACCTGACCGATGTAGTATAGTGTAGTGGTAAGTACGGCGGATTGATCGTTATCCACAGGGAATAGTGTTCGTTAGGTATGAAAAACTACTCTAATAGGTCTAAGGGTGAGAGAAGATTCTTTTTTATGTTTTTATAATTTTATGAAAGCAAGTAAAATCTCGGGTTTGAAAGAGTGGGCGGAATTAGTTGCTAGTCAACTAACCTAAGTTACTACGAATGCAAATAAAATAAAATAACTGAAAATGAAAAGGTGGTGAAATTTATGTGGAGAAAAATGTGTTTACTTAGATTTCCTTACTCCCTAACTATCTTTTACCGGTTGATTAGTGTGTATTAATTGCGTGGATGACGGGTGTATTCCTTAATACCAATCGTGGGGTGGTGTACGTACTTCCCCAACTCTACAAGCTCCTACTTCACTCCTATGTCGAGCCGGCTAGGAAGCTCCTAACATGGGATCACTAGAATTCGCTTGTGCATTAAATACAGCCATAAAAACCTTTAGTACGCATTGGTTCATGTTTCTTAAGACGTTCAAGCAAGTTACCGAATAGGAAGTTAGCCAGTTTTCTTAAGCCTAACATAGATAAACAATCATCCAATACAACTAATAACACTCTAATAACCAATAATCAATAGCTAGGTTTCATTAGATCTAAGCAAACACAAGATAAATCTAGCCTAGCATGTTAAACAAAAGACAAGAACAAGATAGAATCAAACAACACATAGACATATTGAATGATTAATTGATAACTTATCTTCAATGTAACATGGAAGATCTCAAGGCAAAAAGCCTTGAAAAAGCTGCTAAAATCGTCTTAGGGTTTTCACACACAAAGTTCCACAATAAGTTCCACACTAATGACAAAAAATTGCAAAACTATATATAGACTTTCAGATCTGACGGCGTCACGTTATGGAGTGTGACGCCGTCACCTCGCCGCTTTTAGGGTTCCCAGATGGCCTTCTTGACGCCGTCTCTCTTTAGCTCTCCAAAATCCATTCTGGCTTATCAAGGCTTGACGCCGTCAGAATTAGGCGTGACGCCGTCCCTCTTTAAATTAAGTCGTGACGACCTTGATCACTCCAAAGGGTGACGCCGTCAGAATTCCCATGCAAATTTCTCTGGCTTATCATGAGTAATTTTCATATCCACCACTTTGCCAAGCCATGACGCCATCAAGAACAAATCCTGACGCCGTCCAAGGTACTTTTCAGCCAGTTTTTGAGACTTTGTCGTTTTCTTCACTTTTATGCTCCAAAAACGTCCAAAATGCTTCCTTTTCCAGATTTCTTCTCAAAAGTACCTAAAATGACAAAAGGAACGATTTAGGACAATATTTGATCAAATAAATACGATTTAGGGCTTAAATGACCCCCTAAAAGCGGTACACTTTTCGCTTCATCAAATACCCTTACACTTGAGATTTGCTTGTCCTCAAGCAAATGCGCTTTTATTCTAATCAAAATACAAGTTAGGGGTCATTTAATGCTAACATAAAAGTAATTACAACAAATATTCGTTCCACTTTAATCATAATAAGCACGGAGATTACAAACTAGCACCTCACAAGTAGTGTTTAGATACTCACATCTCTCAAGTGTCATCAAAATAAATCTCATAAATGAAAACGGATAATATCTCTCACTACCTGTCATAGCAAATAGATTACCATAGGCTTGGGAAAGGATCGAAAACCTCCTCCACTAGGCGTAAGCACCAAAGATAAACTATCAAAGAGGGCTTTCACATGGGTTATAACGTTAGGTGTAGGGAAAAGGAAAACACGGTTTTGTTGGATAAAGGATATTTTACTGGTGGCGAGTTAAAGATCTTGATTAATTACATGTACTATACAATGTTGCTAAGCCAAGACTCGACTCAATCTTAAGCTAAAAACAAAATAACAAAAACATAAAATGAAACGGGATGGTAGTCCGTATGTTTTTTCTATTTTCTTTTTCTCATTTTTTTTTGTATTTTCCTTGATTTTTTTTTTTTTTTTTTTTTTTTTTTTTTTTTTTTTTTTTTTGCATACACTTTTGCCCTACCATCCAAAATAATACATCATAGGGGCGTTGCATTCCCCTTACACTTGAACTTTTACATAACTTTACAATTAACTAATCTAATGACTCGGATTAAAATAATTAAAAAACTTTGAGTACTTTTTAAAATATTTAGCACATATGGGGGTAATAAATGATGTTCTTCCCCATTACTCCATTACACTAGTACTTTACCCATGAGTCCCAATCGTCCCAAAACAATATGTACAAGGATATGACTCGACTTAGCAACCATGTAATCAATTAGATTATTAACTTGGGTTTAAACAAATGTTGTCACAATAATGCACTAAAGATGAGTGCATACAAGGTGGGCTAAGGCGATTTGGGTGTACATTTTAGTGGGGTGTAAACAAATTCTTCCTTTAAGTAAAATGCTTAAAGTTAGAAACGAAAAGATAGGCTCTGAGGGGTGTACTAGGGGTATCGTGTACTAAAAATGAGTACAACGCAAAGGGTGTGGGAGAATTACTTGACCAATGTAACCAATGTAATTATAACAAAAACACAGGTGTAAAACAATGGGTTAATCCTAATGCCTCTTATCATGTAGTATATCTAACTACACGAATGTAGTCTCACTTGTGGCCTCGGAATGGTCCTAACGCAAGTTCTAGAATCTAAGTGTTACCGGTACACACATCATAGCATAAATGCTTTTCCTACCAATTCTAGGGGCGAACCTCACATATTTGGGAGTGGAAAATTTTTTAGTGGTACGGTTTTTGTGCTAGTCATATAACTCCTATCCGTGAGACGCTCATTAAGATCAAAGTTTCACTCCTAAATGTTGTAAAAAAAATTTAAATTTGGCACTAAAATTGCCCTAACAGGTATTTATCTCAGTTTTATTACACATCTACCATCAAACAAACAAAAATCAAGTGCAATTGCATTCTCTAATCGTACTTTTACCCCCCCTTACACTTAAGATGAACATTGTCCCCAATGTTCAAATAACAAGATGTAAAAGCATAAAGTAAAAGAATGAAATCAAATACTCCCCTGATTCGTTCGGTGGATAATGAAGTAACATGGTTAAATCTTCTTCCAAGAGAATGTAGAAGCTCCAAGACTAATGCATCACCAAAAGCTTGATTCCACATACATCTCATTGTCCAAAATAACCTGTTAAACCTGAGAAAACAAACACGAAAACCTGCATAACATCGGCGGGATAAACTCTATATATAAGGATATAATGCTTGTGGAATGATAGTTTTGCAGATTCCTGGAGATTATAAGTTAGAGATTTAATAAAAACTTTTTAAGAAAACAAAACTTTCAAAAAATTTTAGAAAATTAAACCTGACGCCGTCAGGTTGTAAATCCTGACGCCATCAGAAATGATCTGACAGAATTCTCATGTTAAGTTTTCGGAAAAATTTTGGAAAAACCTATACCTTACTTCCTGGAAATCCTGCAAAACATCATTATGACTCGATACAAGCATTTGACTCAAACAAATACTAATATGTATGTTCATTTATTATTATTACGATTCATGTCCATTTGTTCTAATAAACCGATTTGGATTTCCCTTACACTTAACTTTTGCAAAATACCTTTATATGTAGTTAAGACGAAGTTAAAAACAAGATAAAGCATTTTCACAATTTAGTTTTGAACATGAATTAATAATAATAAAAATTAAACATACACACGGAAACAAATAAAATCAAACAAACAAATAAATAAACACACAAAGCAAATAAAGCTTGGGTTGCCTCCCAAGAAGCGCTTGTTTTTGTTTGAGTCACGAGCCTGACTCTACCCTTATTTAACGGATAAAGGAGAGGTTTTTCCTACACTTAGGATTAAGTGCGGGTGATAGTAGCGATACACACCATCTCGGTAGGAGTATGCCGCGTGAAGAAAGAGTGGTGGATGAATTATATACTCAAAGGGGTGTGCTCCTTTCATCATAACCTTACCTAGTTCACTTTGGTCAATGGGTGAGTTAAAGTGTTCTCCTAAAAAGGGATCATTTTCTAACAACTTCGAGAGACTCCTAATTGGGAACCCATCTTGACCTAATAAACCCGGTTTAAACCCATAATGTTTCTTGTGATCAATCATGGATGGGTGATGTAGACATGTAAGGTCATTTTTCACTCCTATATTGTCTTCTTCACTACAAGGCTTAGAGTCTACTACCTTAATCTTAACATTACCCGGACTACATGGTTTGATGGGTGGATCGGGACCTTTTTCAATTCCTAAATTCACATCTAAGGATGGAAGATTAGGTAACGGTTTTGGCTGAGGCTCCGGTTCATCAAAACTAGGAACTTCCATATAACTAAAAGAAAGGTTATGACTACAAGTATTCAAACCTATATCCTCTAGTTGTGTTTGGTCCAAGGGCTCTACCTCTATTGGGGTTCCTATAGTCTCTTTAACTTCTTCCGGGTAAGTCACGGGCGGTGTGTGTGCCTCAAATGATGGTAGGACTTGTGGCGTACTTGGTGGGCTTACATTTCTAACCTCATTCTCCATAGTATCTAAATCACCTATATGTTCATCATGTATTTTGGTGAAATCTATCCCACTCATGCAACTAGGTAGTTCAACACTAACCATCTCAGAATCTTGGTTTGATTCTAAGTCCATGTTCTTAGAAACTAGGTCTCTTTGCTCATACGAATCCACCAATTCGTTCCACTTAAGGGTCATGGTTAGGAAGCTTTCCTCAAAATTCATCCAAAGGGCCTGACTAAAAGGAATTGATCCAGATAATGCTTGTCTAATAGAACTCTCACATGCATAGAATTCATTAAACCCATCTAACCTTACCCCTAACTCCTTTTGGAAATCACAAAGATCACACAAAAATTCATAGGAATGATAGGAAACAAATCTATTGGTGAAATATAATTGTTCCCCTATTGATAATGATCTAAATGGAATTTCATCCATCATAGTGACAAATGAAAATGGTTTTACAAACAAAGGGCACAAAGAAAAAGATAGACTACAAGAAATCCTAGAAAAATAAAATAAAAATCTCACTAGAAAGGAATCTAGTGAGTAGACCTATAAAAATAAAAATTCAACCTAAGCAATAACTACTCCCCGGCAACGGCGCCAAAAAATTGATGCGTGGTTTTGCAACCTTACAACAGGTTTTACCTCTCGAGGGATCTCAAGAGGCTTACAACCCCACCAGGCAGTGTACCTGACCGATGTAGTATAGTGTAGTGGTAAGTACGGGGGATTGATCGTTCTCCACAGGGAATAGTGTTCGTTAGGTATGAAAAACTACTCTAATAGGTCTAAGGGTGAGAGAAGATTCTTTTCTATGTTTTTATAATTTTATGAAAGCAAGTAAAATCTCGGGTTTGAAAGAGTGGGCGGAATTAGTTGCTAGTCAACTAACCCAAGTTACTACGAATGCAAATAAAATAAAATAACTGAAAATGAAAAGGTGGTGAAATTTATGTGGAGAAAAATGTGTTTACTTTGATTTCCTTACTCCCTAACTATCTTTTACCGGTTGATTAGTGTGTATTAATTGCGTGGATGACGGGTGTATTCCTTAATACCAATCGTGGGGTGGCGTACGTACTTCCCCAACTCTACAATCTCCTACTTCACTCCTATGTCGAGCCGGCTAGGAAGCTCCTAACATGGGATCACTAGAATTCGCTTGTGCATTAAATACAGCCATAAAAACCTTTAGTACGCATTGGTTCATGTTTCTTAAGACGTTCAAGCAAGTTACCGAATAGGAAGTTAGCCAGTTTTCTTAAGCCTAACATAGATAAACAATCATCCAATACAACTAATAACACACTAATAACCAATAATCAATAGCTAGGTTTCATTAGATCTAAGCAAACACAAGATAAATCTAGCCTAGCATGTTAAACAAAAGACAAGAACAAGATAGAATCAAACAACACATAGACATATTGAATGATTAATTGATAACTTATCTTCAATGTAACATGGAAGATCTCAAGGCAAAAAGCCTTGAAAAAGCTGCTAAAATCGTCTTAGGGTTTTCACACACAAAGTTCCACAATAAGTTCCACACTAATGACAAAAAATTGCAAAACTATATATAGACTTTCAGATCTGACGGCGTCACGTTATGGAGTGTGACGCCGTCACCTCGCTGCTTTTAGGGTTCCCGGATGGCCTTCTTGACGCCGTCTCTCTTTAGCTCTCCAAAATCCATTCTGGCTTATCAAGGCTTGACGCCGTTAGAATTAGGCGTGACGCCGTCCCTCTTTAAATTAAGTCGTGACGACCTTGATCACTCCAAAGGGTGACGCCGTCAGAATTCCCATGCAAATTTCTCTGGCTTATCATGAGTAATTTTCATATCCACCACTTTGCCAAGCCATGACGCCGTCAAGAACAAATCCTGACGCCGTCCAAGGTACTTTTCAGCCGGTTTTTGAGACTTTGTCGTTTTCTTCACTTTTATGCTCCAAAAACGTCCAAAATGCTTCCTTTTCCAGATTTCTTCTCAAAAGTACCTAAAATGACAAAAGGAACGATTTAGGGCAATATTTGATCAAATAAATACGATTTAGGGCTTAAATGACCCCCTAAAAGCGGTACACTTTTCGCTTCATCATAGACTTAGATAAGTTTGATTCTATTCCTGATATTACATGCGTTTTATTTGAACTACTTGCTTTAACTTCTGCAGACTTAGATGATCCATTCCTAGGTTTCCGGACTATACGCTTCTGTTGTTTCTTATAGGTCTTGGAGTTGCTAGCCTTAGACATGGTATCTAATCCTGTGGAAATTGAAGTAGTTTCATTAGTGGTTAAGTCTGATGCTTGGGTAATTACCTTGTCTACTGCATACATCCCTGGGGCAATCTTATGAACTTTTGCTTTGCCTTTGTCTAAAACTCTGAGTTTCTTTTTCAGATCAACAATGATGTGTTGATATTCTTGATTTTTGGAATCTAAAATTCTGTTGTGGCGGACTGTGTCATTTCTGTTTTGAATAATTTCATCCATATCCTTTTCATATTCAAACAGTTTATGTCTTAAGACATCATGTTCATTATGATTCTCACTTTCAGAAGTATGACTGTTTTGAAATGACAAAGATGTTTTTAGATGTTGGTAACTTAATTCAAATATGACACTTTGATGTTGACACCAGTCAAGCCTCTTTTGAAGATTGAAAACTTTGTTTTCCACATCATGGTTGATTTGACGAAGATCCTCATTTTCTTTTACCAAATTTTCTATCTCCATTTGCAACATCTCAACATTTACAGCATGATCATTCACAAGTAACTCATTGCATGACTCATAAAGTGAATTCATTATCACAAAAACAACGTCATAACACAAAACTTTTTCTAAGAGTCGATCATTTTCTTTTGCTTAAGTTTTCTTTTGAAGTTTTTGTCTTTGAACTTTGTCGTCTTTAGCTTTGAAAATGTTTTTCATCGATGCTACTTCCGTTTGTAATTCTTGTTCCCATTGTGTTGCACATTTCTTGAGATGTTTGACATGAGGCAGAATTTTCTTTTGAAGAATATCTCGCTTTTCTTTCGCGACTGGGGAAAGAAAAGTAGAGACTTCGATTTGAGAACTAAACTCAATTTCATTTTCCAAAAGAAATATGTCTTCCATAAATGTCTTAAAATATCGAAGAATTCGACATTCTTGAGGCATTTGTGGATCAACTTCATCCTCTTTCAAAGCATCCTTGAGATGTGTAACAGTTTTGGACACAGGAATTACTGAAGAATAAGCATGTATGTAGGTGTTTAACAACGTTTGTTCTGGTTTGTCCTTTGGAGGGACAAATGATTTACTTATATGAGGTCTTGCGTTATAATCATAATGAACTCTGGAAAAATCTTTGACTGGTTTTGGTCGACTCTCAAGTTCTTTTTGACGTTCAAGATGTGCAAGTTCTTCATCATTACTAAGCACAACAACTCTTTGAAAGGTATCATCAAGTAATAATTCTGCATTGTATAACTTGGGATTTTTGCTGAGTGCTTTAGAAAGAAAACGTGGTTGGTCACAGCCAATAGCAAATCCAAATCCTTTCAGAATTGGTTTTACCGTTAGCCTTTGAATTTGAGTTATTGATTCACCATGTTTGTATACAATAGTTTGAAACTCTTTAAGTTTGGATTCCAAAGTGACAATTTCTTCAAGATATGAGTTGATGCGTTTACTTGAGGCTTGATTTTCTTCAAGAAGATTATTTTGAGATGTTGAAAGCTCAGATTGAGTTTTTAACAACTCAGAATTTAAAGTATCAACTTGTTTTTTGAATTCAAATCGATCCTTTTCTTTTTGAGAGAGAAGCTCAGCCTTGGAAACGGTTAGCTCACGAACTTGACTTTCTAAATCTTGAACTTTGACGTACTCTTTTTGGAAAGCAATCTCAAAACCTTTTTCACGTTTTTCTTGTTTCTGATATCCTGAAAGTTGTAGTTTATAGCACTCATTGTCCTTCGTTAACAATGCAATTTTTGCTTTTAGATTTTGATTGATTTCATTGCATTTCTCAATTTGTGATTGGGTGGTCATTAACAAGGCCTGAAGCTCTGAATCTTGATCAGGCAAAGGATCATTTCGTTTAAGATGATCCAAATTTTCATCTTCAATAGGGTCATCAAATGAAACGACGGTTTTATCATCATCAAATGATACAACAGTGTTTATTTGATTATCTGATGGAGATGAGAATGGTGAATCATGTTGAACAGAATTGTCATTTGTAGATGAGGATGCAGATGGTGAAGCAATTTCATGTATAAGACATTGTGGATCAGGTACCTAAGATAGACCATCGGTATCATAAACCGGGCCTGTCTCGGACATGTTCATCTCCTGCATGTTTGCCATGAGCATTACTGCAGCATTTGCTTCAAGATCTTCCATCTCATCATCAGATGCAGCATTGGCCATAAAGCTTTGCTCGTTCTGAGTCAACATTCCTGCAGCTTTTTCATCCTTGAGAGCCATCAGAAGAGCTTCCTTGTGATATGCACTACCCTGAGTCCTAGGCTTAGAGCAAGCATTTGCCATATGACCAGTCCCACCACAGTTGTAGCACGTGATTGAAGTATTTGTAATGCCTTTCTGTGCATTCCCAGCCATCTGATTTCTACTCTGAGTAGTTCCCATACTGTTCCTGTTACCCCCTGCAGAATTGAACCTGTTCCCTTCTAACTGGAACCTCTGAGACCCATAGTTTCCATTGTTTCCTGAACCATATATGCCCGAAGACCGATTCTGAATTTCCACTCTACCATCGTTAATAACAGCTTGATTCCTGGTATTGGATGATGAACGAAGACGATTGTTGGATTTGGTGAACTTGCCAAATGCCTTAGCAATTAATCCAAATGCTTCATTAAGAGAGTTGAATGTATCCTCTTCTTCATCATAATCAGCGTTTGAGTACAACATGGAATCTGAGTTGTTATATGGAACCATTTGGTTGTCAGAGTATTGTGATGGTGCTTCATATGGAATGATTTGGTTAGAAGGTTGGGGTTGAAAACTTGGTTGGAAAGATGATTGACCAAATTCCTGGTTTGGTAGTGGAAAATTGGATTGAGCAACAAGAGCAAGCGAGTTAGGTGTTGGTGCTGATATGAAACCGCCGCGTGCTGCAACTTCCTTATCTACCTCTGATTGATGTTGTTTCAGAAAGTCATACATTAGTCCATACTTGACTTCACCAATCTTCTTAGTTTGCCTGACAAATGTTGCATATTTCTGCCATTCTGGTCCAAGGCAACCAAGAAATTTTGAATTGATAGCAATCTTAGGTAACTTGATGTCATGACGATCGAGGTCATTTACAACATTTGTGAAACGGTGGTAGTATGATTCAATTGTCTCCCCTGGTTCCATGATGAAATTATTGTATTCCATGTAAAGCTTTGACTCAAGGTCTTCTTGATTTAACTCAGTCCCTTCCATTAGAAGATGCACATGTTCCCACATGTCTTTGGCAGTCTTTTGAGCATCAATACTTCGGTAAATAGGATTGGGAATTCCCTGAAGTATGTAAGACATTGCCAATTGGTTTGCCTCTTGTTGCAATGGTTGTTCAGTTGTGTAGTTAGTGACAGCAATGGGAGTTGATGTCTCTTCTCTTTCTGAAGTTCCTTGAACAACAGTTACTGGAAGTGGAAAGGGTCCTTCTTCAATGACTTGCTTGAGATATTTCCGATGGGGTTTTCTGAGTTCAATGAATCTGAGGAATCTACTAGCCCATTTCACATAGTTACCAGGTGTCAACATAGGTGGAGTGTCCTGATTCCCAGCCTCATGTCGGGACTGCTGACTACTGATTGCCTCACACATCTTATTAAACCAATGTGGTTCTCTGGAGTAGGATGGATTGTTCAGCATTTGATTCTGTTGCATGATTTGTTGTGGGGATACTTGTGGTGGAGAGAGATTGATGCTGTTGCACGAATGCTTGTTGTTGTTGATACTGAGGATGAAATTGCTGTTGTTGAGGATATTACTGTAGCTGATAGTAGTAATTGAAGTGAGGTGGTTGAGACATGTCTGGATCTTGAAGATAATTAAGATTTTGTGTGATGAGTTATATTAAGTTGGTTTTGGTTAACTGAAGATTTTTGTCCAATTGCGATAATTACTGTTCACCCAATTGCGATAAGTACTGTTCACCCAATTGCGATAGACTCCAAATAGCGATAAGGAAAATAGAAATTGCGATAAAACTTAAAATTGCGATAAAAATAACAATTTGAATAAGTTATCTTAAATTGCGATAGAAAAGGCAATTTGCGATAATTTATCAGAATTGCGATATTTTATGGCAATTTCGATAATTTTATCTAAATTTCAATTTCAATAATTCTCAACTCTTATACAAGAGAAGAGAAGCAACCAAGTCGAAGTATTTTCACTTTCTTATACAAGGAAGTAAAATACTGAGTCCCAAAGCCGATAATCTGAAGATCTGCCAATTGCGATGAAACCCTAACTTGTCGCTATTCGAATCGCGATAAACCCTAAGTTGTCAGAATTCACCCAGAAGCCAAAATGCACTTTTCACCAACTTTTCCAATACGCGACTTTCCCGGATTTCACTAAAACGTCTAGAAAACCAATAACAAACCGATTGTTTTGATTGTTAACGATTAGAAACCACAAAGTATGATGAAATTTAAGATCAATAGCGTTGAAAATGGAAATTTGATGAGATTTGTTGAGCTTTTTGACGAGATGATGAATACGTGCCAACAAAAAGAGATTAACGACGAAACTAAAACAGAAACCTTACTTAATCCTTAAAACCAACCTAAAATACGATTAGATCAACTCAAAACACAATCCTAACTATCCCTTTGGCGAATGATACTACTTGTAGGTCGTGTATATCTCAACAACACACACACGTATAACAAAGTAAAACACGTACTACTACTAATCTAATAAGCTACGATATAGAGAAAAGAGAATAAGCTA
This sequence comes from Artemisia tridentata subsp. tridentata, assembly GCA_021014915.2. Taxonomy (NCBI): domain Eukaryota; kingdom Viridiplantae; phylum Streptophyta; class Magnoliopsida; order Asterales; family Asteraceae; genus Artemisia; species Artemisia tridentata. The sequence continues at coordinate 282,032,970 of CP139504.1, forward strand.
ATAAGAGAAGAGAATAAGAGATGAAGATGAGAGATTTGGAAGGTAATTCATTTCATACGATAGAGGGACAAGGTTTACGCTACATACATGAAAAACCAACAAGTAAAATGAGCTCCCTACCCTTCTATTTATAGGCAAGGGATTAGGGAAACTCTTACAATAATGTTTCTAGAAGAATTAACACTTAAATGGGCGGTCCATAGGCTTCTAATGGACCGCACCTTAAACGCAAATATAAAGCCCTATTTAAGCAACATTTTATCGCTAATGAACAAGACTTGAAATATATTAAAACGTGTTCCTAACATACTGACAACTAAATTGATGCTACTATACAATGTTGTCGTTATACACGTGTAATCGTCTAGTCTTAACTACATATATTAGAGGAACCTCTTTTCTCCTTTAAATGTCACTAAGACATCTCTTAAACTTAAATTAAGCAATACAAATAATAAAGTGTATTCTACAAACTATTCAAACTCAAAAACAATAAATTACAAAAATACAAATAATAAAACTAAAGGTACAACATATTATTTAATGCACTACGTGTAATCGTCTAGTTTTAACGACATATAATGGAGGAACCTCTTTTTCTCTTTTAAATGTCACTAAAACATTTCTTAAACTTAAATTAAGCAATACAAATAATAAAGCATGTTGTACAAACTATTCAAACACAAAAACAACAAATTACAAAAATACAAATAATAAAGCTAAACGCACAACATATTATTTAATGCAATAATACATTTATGCAACACGTATGATTGATGTTAGCCTTAAAATACCCCCCATTTAAAAATACAATTAATATACCAAAATGTACAAACTAAATAAGCTACTAATGTGGTCATCATAACCCATGCACTTAAATTCGATTGAAAAGAATCATACATGTCAAACTACGAAAAATTTCAAATGGCTTATAAGGTATGAAAAATGTGTAGCTTTTGATTACTGTAATTCATATTTTGTTAAACAATGTTATACATAGATTTACTAATCACATATTTGAACGAACTAATGTATACTACTCTATGTTTACACGTTATATAATATTGTGAAGAATATTACACAACATTTGTTGACTAACAAGTATCTTTCAATGTCAATCGTCACAACTTCGTAATGCTACTAAGTACTGTTTTCGAATATCCATTGCATCACGATGCACGGGTACTCTACCATAGTCCCATATTTATATGAGATAGTGTGCGATAAAGTTATTCTCTAAAATTCTCGCCATGCGTAAAGTAATTATCCCGAGAAATATAAATCGAATAGTATTATTCGCAAACTATTTTGATTATAGAATACTTGTCGTTACAACGCGCAAATACCCTGATAGTTTATTTAATAAGTGTAAAGGTTAAAAGTACTCCTTGTGATTTTCTTAGGTTTCGAATCTTCGATAGCACGCAGCTCATTTAGTATTCGAGTTTACGTCGAATAGTTCTATCTGCTCTCTCTCCTAGGTTTCATCTTAAATAAAATTTCTTTGATTGACTAACATAGATCTTATAATATATATATATATATATATATATATATATATATATATATATATGATTCTTTGCTTTTTGAACCGAATGTTAAATAGTACGGAGTATCTAAGTTTTAGTTGCAGCTTTATTGTTTTCAAATGTAAATGATCTTTTTTAAGACAAATTTACACACATGTAACCTTATATTTGTCTCTGATGAGACTTAAATATGTATCAACTTAATTTAAAGAGTAAACTGCAAAAATCATCCCTGTGGTTTGTGTAATTTCGTAAGAATCATCCCTATCTCAAACATTTAGCATTAAACATCCCCGAGTCCACAAACGTTTAGCATTAACCATCCCTGAGCACTAACGTCGTTAGTTTTACCCGTTAAGTGTTAAAATAATATTTTCCCGTTAGTCCCTCCGTTAATATTTTTTGCACCGTTAGTCCTCATTTTTTAAAATGAATTAAAAAGGGCAGCAAATATAATATTCGTCCGTTTTTTTACGTTTTCGTCTGTTTTTATACGTTTTTGTCCCTTTTTTTACGTTTTCATCCTATTTTTACATGTTTTCGTCAGTATTTAAACGTTTTCATCCGTTTTTAGACCTTTTCATCAGTATTTACACGTTTTCGTCCGTTTTTACACGTTTTCATCAGTATTTACACGTTTTCATCCGTTTTTACACGTTTTCATCAGTATTTACACGTTTTCGTCCGTTTTTACACGTTTTCATCAGTATTTACACGTTTTCGTCCGTTTTTACACGTTTTCGTCCATTTTTACACGTTTTCGTCAGTATTTACACGTTTTCATCCGTTTTTACACGTTTTCGTCTGTTTTTATACGTTTTCGTCCGTTTTTTTACGTTTTCGTCCGTTTTTTTACGTTTTCGTCCTTTTTTTACATGTTTTCGTCAGTATTTACACGTTTTCATCCGTTTTTACACCTTTTCATCAGTATTTACACGTTTTCGTCCGTTTTTACACGTTTTCATCAGTATTTACACATTTTCATCCGTTTTTACACGTTTTCATCAGTATTTACACGTTTTCGTCCGTGTTTACACGTTTTCGTCCATTTTTACACGTTTTCGTCAGTATTTACACGTTTTCATCCATTTTTACACGTTTTCGTCTGTTTTTATACGTTTTCGTTCGTTTTTTTACGTTTTCGTCCATTTTTTTACGTTTTTGTCCTTTTTTTTACATGTTTTCGTCAGTATTTACCCGTTTTCATCCGTTTTTAGACCTTTTCATCAGTATTTACACGTTTTCGTCCGTTTTTACACTTTTTCATCAGTATTTACACGTTTTAATCCGTTTTTACACGTTTTCATCAGTATTTACACGTTTTCGTCCGTTTTTACACGTTTTCATCAGTATTTACACGTTTTCGTCCGTTTTTACACGTTTTCATCCGTTTTTTACATGTTTTCGTCCGTTTTTTTACGTTTTCGTCCGTTTTTTTACGTTTTCGTCCTTCTTTTTACGTTTTTGTCCATTTTTTTTACGTTTTCGTCTGTTTTTATAGGTTTTCGTCAGTATTTACACGTTTTCATCCGTTTTTACACATTTTTTACCGTATTTACACCTTTTTTTTCCGTATTTACACGTTTTTGTCCGTTTTTACAGTTTTTATCCTTTTTCGTCCATTTTTACACGTTTTTGTTCGTATTTACATGTAAATACGGACAAAAACGTGTAAATACGGAAAAAAACATGTAAATACTGTCAAAAATGTGTAAAAATAGACGAAAACATGTAAAAACGGTCGAAAACGTGTAAATACTGATGAAAACGTGTAAAAATGGATGAAAACGTGTAATTATTGACGAAAACGTGTAAAAACGGACGAAAACATGTAAATACTGATGAAAACGTGTAAAAATGGATGAAAACGTGTAAATACTGACGAAAACGTGTAAAAACGGACAAAAACATGTAAAAACGGATGAAAACGTGTAAATACTGACGAAAACGTGTAAAAACGGATGAAAACGTGTAAATACTGATGAAAACGTGTAAAAACGGACGAAAACGTGTAAATACTGATGAAAAGGTCTAAAAACGGATGAAAACGTGTAAATACTGACGAAAACATGTAAAAAAAGGACGAAAACGTAAAAAAACGGACGAAAACGTATAAAAACAGACGAAAACGTGTAAAAATGGATGAAAACTTGTAAATACTGACGAAAACGTGTAAAAATGGACGAAAACGTGTAAAAACGGACGAAAACGTGTAAATACTGATGAAAACGTGTAAAAACGGACGAAAACATGTAAATACTGATGAAAACATGTAAAAACGGATGAAAACGTGTAAATACTGATGAAAACGTGTAAAAACGGACGAAAACGTGTAAATACTGATGAAAAGGTCTAAAAACGGATGAAAACGTGTAAATACTGACGAAAACATGTAAAAAAAGGACGAAAACGTAAAAAAATGGACGAAAACGTAAAAAAACGGACGAAAACGTATAAAAACAGACGAAAACGTGTAAAAACGGATGAAAACGTGTAAATACTGATGAAAACGTGTAAAAACGGACGAAAACGTGTAAATACTGATGAAAAGGTCTAAAAACGGATGAAAACGTGTAAATACTGACAAAAACATGTAAAAAAAGGACGAAAACGTATAAAAACAGACGAAAACGTAAAAAAACGGACGAATATTATTTTTGCTGCCCTTTTTTATTCATTTTAAAAAATGAGGACTAACGGTGCAAAAAATATTAACGGAGGGACTAACGGGAAAATATTATTTTAACACTTAACGGGTAAAACTAACGACGTTAGTGCTCAGGGATGATTAATGCTAAACGTTTGTGGACTTGGGGATGTTTATTGCTAAACGTTTGAGATAGGGATGATTCTTGCTAAATTACACAAACAACAGGGATGATTTTTGCAGTTTACTCTAATTTAAATTCTTAGCTTGGTATCCCCTTTTTCCTCCGTTATAATTATTTTGATTGGGGGAGGTTGTAGCATGTGAGGTTAAGATGTTGTATTTGTATATAGCATAACGGTTTTCATCATAACTAAAACTTGCTGTTTCGAAAAAAAGCACTCGTCTTAGCGTGTCTAGCCCGTTGGTAGACTGTGAATGTGATACCAAGGTTCTATTGTTTGTGAATGTCATATTGTCATATCACTCTTGAATACACGAGACTACGAGAGCGAATGTAATGTGAATTATGTTTGCTTCCTTATCCGATATAATCAGGATTGATGTAGTCTTTGTATACGTACAGTAGAGCACTTTCTCTTTGTGTATGCACATGGAGGGCCTAGCTAAACGATGTCTACCCCTCTTCTTGTATATGGTTGTGTCGACTAAAAGACAACCAATATGTGAGTAAATCCATTGTATGGGACATGGTATTGTTCTACGAGAGTGATTGACAACATGTTTTAATAAAGTCGGAAAATGACGGGCTTGGAAGAAAAGCCTCTCCACCATGTGAATTTTATACGAAAAGCTACTTAACTCGAAAAACAGAGATTTGGGTACACACTAGACACCATTGCTAACCAGGTTTGAGATTAAAAAGTTCAAAATTTTTTATATCTTTGATCATCGGTATCCAATCGATCTAAACTTGACATAAAAATGTATTGTCACACACTAGGAATCTTATACTAATTAAAATAAAATTTGGGATAGGTTATTTGTACCCCTAAAACAATCGTCCATCTGCATGTGGATACTTTGACACTGTGTTCTCAAGTTGAATAAAAAAGAGGAAAGAAAGTGAAAGTAATAAAAGTTGTGTTCTCAAGTTTTTCTTTAAAAAGTAAAGTGAAATTAAGTGAGTGAAAGTGTTAGGATTTTGCTTATAAAACTTTCACATCACTTTTGGGGTGAAAGACAACTTTACTTCCTCCTTTACTTTACTTTCATTTCTCTTTCAGCTTTGAGCTTAACCTTTTTTTTTTTTTAGATAATAATTGATGAAAAATATATGAATGAATTGGGTTTTAAATATATTTTCATTGATATAATTTTTATCATTAAATGTCAAAATTGAAAAAGAAAAACTTTAAAAATTAAAACATGACATTGATTTTGGTTCGGAAGGAATAGATTTTTCCTCCATTGTTTGGTCCGACTTTATTGCTTTTATCATATGAGATCAGGATGAGTAAGATAAAAGCTTTTGATCCCTACCAAGACAAATATACACATAGATAGACCATCATCCACTGTCATATTGCACTAACATTGAATCTTTATAACACACGTATGCCGCATGTTGTGTCTTCATAGCTATACTTGTGGAAAGATGTATATTTTAATCTTGATGCTATGACCCAATTTATCTTTCGAGCACCATGCATGCATGTGCGATGGACACTTGATAAATGACGTTTTTTTGTAAATTTGTTAAGAAATTTCCTTCTTTTTTTAAATGTAAATAGCTTCTTGGAATGACTTAGCCTCAAAACCTTTGTTTTCGAGTCAGTTTTGTACGGGAAGAGAAAAGAAGAGATATGGAGAAAAAAAAGAGGGAGTATCAAATTCTTTTTTCTTCTTTTCCTTCCTAATCTTCCCAAAAGTTGGTAAAAATTTTTAGAGTAAAAGCGCAGTTGTTAAGATCTCGATCATGATCGTAAGATCTTATGATTTTACGATACTACAAAGCAAAAACGATTCGGATCCTACGTAGGATCTTCACAAGCTTAAGATCTTATAGGATCTCGATCTTGACCATAGGATCTTCATATCTAATCCGATCCGATCTTACTTTTCTCAAACTGCAAACTAAAAAACTAAAAAGTTATGGATTATGTTTTGATAGAATTTAGAAAACAACACGTGAATCTTTTTAAACATTTCATATTCATAATTTAAGACAATATTTCTATGAAACATTCATATAATTTTGTGTTTATAATATATAATAATTTGTAGATTTGAATAATTTTACAAAAACTAGTATAAAATGACATTATCGTGGGATCTTAGGATCTTAATCCGATTTTACGATTTCGATCTTACAACAACGAAAACGATACTGAGTACAATCCCGATCTTGAAAACCTTGGTAAAAAGTCTCTTCTCTTCCTTTCCTAATCCCCCTTATTTCTTCTCTTTTGGTTCTTCTTCTTTTCCTTTCCACTCTAATAATATCTTGAAAACAAAATTTGTTTTCGGTTTCTTTCTTTTTCTTTACCTTTCTCTTGTAGAAAGTAACTTGAGCACATAATATTTCTTTTAATAGTTTATTTTATAATTAAACTTTTATTAAAAATTCTTTTTGAATTGGAGCGATGCCCAAAATTTGTTCATCTTATGAAAAATTTGTTTTGGATAAACATAAGAGCATGGCTGAAAAAACATATAGGAACTTCACGTCCTAAAATAAAAACGTTGCTTTTGACAGCATTTGGCATTATTATGTACAGTAACACAGTACTAACTCTTTTTGTTAATACTTACATTATTAATTACTTAGGGGGCATTTGGTTCGCTGTAATTCATTGTAATCTGTTGTAATTGTAATCTGAATTACATTACAATCGTGTTTGGTTGGCAGGGAGGAAGGAATCGTAATTTAGATTACATTACGGTGACCGTTTGGTTTGCGATGTAATTTTAATTCAGTCATTACAATTACTAGCAGGGTACCAAGTGATGTAATCCAGATTACATACGAAGTTTGATGGAAAGTTTTGAATTACGTTTTAAAACAACATTACTATTATTATTATTATTATTATTATTATTATTATTATTATTATTATTATTATTATTATTATTATTATTATAAACATCACTTATTATTATTATTATTATTATTATTATTATTATTATTATTGTTATTATTATTATTTTTATTTTTATAAAAACATCACTTTATTATTATTATTATTATTATTATTATTATTATTATTATTATTATTATTATTATAAACATCACTTTTATTATTATTATTATTATTATTATTATTATTATTATTATTATTATTATATAAATATTAAATTAAAAATAATCACTTTCATTATTTTTATATTATTATTTATATCTATTATTATTATTATTATTATTATTATTATTATTTATTAATATTATTATTATTTATTAAAATTATTATTATTGTAATTTATTATTATTATTATTATTATTATTATTATTATAATATAAATATTAAAATAATATTAATAATTTTTATTATTTTTATATTATTATTTATATTTATTATTATTTATATTTATTAAAATTATTATTATTATTATTATTATTATTATTATTATTATTATTATTATTATTACTATTATTATTATTATTATTATTATTATTATTATTATTATTATTATTATTATTATTATTGTATTATTTAAATAATAAAATAATAATAATAATTTTTATTATTTTTATATTATTATCATTACTTATTAATATTATTACTTATTAATGTTATTTATTATTATTATTATTATTATTATTATTATTATTATTATTATTATTATTATTATTATTATTATTATTATTATTATAAAATAAATTTTTCATTAATCATAATAAATTTTACATAAAGTTGGATGGGAGTCTAGACACAAGTTGTGCTCCCACTCCTTTCTGAATACAAAAACTAACTCTATGAAAGATAAAAACACCACTTTTAGCATTATTTGAGTTACTATTGGCAATAGACTTAATACGTGAAAGTGTGTTCAAAGCCTCGGTATCGAATTCCCCGAACATAGAAAAAGCAAACGGTACGAACTTGTATCCATTGTCCTCACATTTGGATGCATACTTTCTATTTTTCTTCTCCACCGCATTGTGCAAGGCTACCCAGGAGCCCATGAAGTCGCCCCACTACCAGCAAATGGAGAGATGCCAGTCACATCCAAGCATGCATCTTTACCTTGAAGCCAATTAAATAATAACAAGTCTGCAGGCCGTAGCTCCTTCCCATCCTCCGAAAAGAACCCCATAGGAGCCTCCTTACGCACCATGATCCCAACCATAGAGCATATATCAACAAGAATATTGTGTCTGAACTTCACACCCACTTCACTGGAGCAGTGGACCGCATGATCCCCCATATGTCCATACGATGCACATTACAACTCGGGCAAAGGCTACCTTCAGAGAACATAGGTATGGTAAGCCTATAACACAACACAGAACGGAATTGGCGATGGTTCATCCTCTGACCCAAGCCCGTCAATTGGGATGGTGAAAAGAAAATCTTGTGCATGTGGGGCGCGTATACAACTGAGAACAACAACCTGTCTTGGACATAGAGAGTACTTAGAAACAAGGTCTTTCTCAATGACACCAAAGTAATACTTTGCCAAGGTTTTCATCATTTGGGGGGCAAAAGCATCATTGGTGACAGCGAGAGCATCTATGTTACAAGTAGTGTTGAAAGCATCAAGAGCATACTAAAAAGAAGGACCATAGGAGACATTACCAGATTTAGACAGTATCTTGTCTTGTAGATCACTCGTTTGCATACGAGAGGCGAGAAAAGCATACTGGAAAATGTCACCAGCTGAAAGGATACCAAGACCACACAACTTGATTGGAAGAGTGGCAAGGCGCCACTACCAATCACCAAACCCCGGCCCTGAGGCGGTGACAATCTTCTCCAAGGAAGTACGTAACGACTGATCAAACTGAACCTGGGCCTTCTGTAAATACAAAGGGGAGCATGTCCTCAAAGCATAAGATAATTTCGCAACCCCGGCGCAACTGCGAAGAAGAAGGAGCTTGTGGAAAACTAGAAGGGGGGGGGGTTGAATAGTTTTACGCCTTTTTAATTTTATTATGAAAACTTTGTTTACTTATGAAAAAACTTAGATTCGAATTTATGTGAACTCAACTCTTGAACAATATGAACAAATATAAGTAAATCTAAATAAACAATGCAAGTAAAGTAATGAAATGAAAAGAAATATAGAGATGGAAAGATCTAACCGCGAGACAAAAGATTTATAGTGGTTCGGCTACAAGGACACCTTCCTTGCCCTACTCCACTCCCCGAGCACCTAACTCGAGAGTTTTCTTCACTATGTCAACAAGCTCCCTTATGGCGGAGAAAACCTTACACAACTTTTGCTTACACCGGTTTAACGACACAAAGCTAGATGTCGAGTTCTAATAATAGCTTGAACCAATCTCACAACTTCTACACAACTTATTCACAACGGCTTCACGAATTCTTCACAACTTCTTCACGACTTCTTCACAACTTCGTCACACCGGCTTCACAACTACTTCACAACCTAGCACTACTTATGTACTCTTCTACTTCTTTACACCTTCACTACTTACACACCTTAACTTCTTCACAACTTCACTACTTACACACTAATCTAGCCTAAGCAATAATGCTCACACCTATCTAACAAATATACACAACTTATACAAAAATGAATGAATGATTATACAAACAACTTAGGTAGCAAGATGATACTAAGTTGCAATACTTCTTCTCTAGTTGTTGAAGGAGTATTCTTCTTTTGCACTTGAATGGTAGAAGCTTGGATCACTTGGAAACAAATGCTTAAGAATATATGATCAAAGGATTTAGAAAGGATTTGGAAGGATAAGAAGAGATTTAGAACAGAAGGTTTGGGGGTGCAAAAGGTGAGGAAAAAGTCCAGGGATGAACCAGTATTTATAGGCAAAATCTGACAGCTGGAGGAGCGGGGCGGTTCCCTTAAATAGGTGGTCGGTCCCCTTAAAATTAAGGGGGCCGCCCAACCCGAACGTTGCTCAGATTTGTCTTTTTGTGGGGACGGTTTTTCTAGAACATTTTTGCCATTTTTGGTTGAAAATTTGAATTCATAAATTTATAATGGATTAAACATTTTTATTAAATACCAAAAATAATTTTCTAAAAGATATAAAATGTTTGTGTCATTTTATAAAAAATCAAGTGATTAAGAAAATGTTCATTTGATCATATAATGCATTAAGCATTTGTTTATTCATACCTTAAGTGATTAAGTTGTAGAAATGAATATTTACAACTAAATACTTGTTTATTTAATAAGTTTATGTTTAATGAGTTTACATTTTGTGATTATCAAAACATTGAGATATCAAGAAGTATTAATAATGTTTTTAGGCATTATTTATATCAAAAATCTCCCCCTTTTTTGATGATTACAAAACTTAAACTCATTAAATTCAAAAATTTATTTTTGAACAAGTATTTAGTGAGTTTATATTCACTTCTCCCCCTTTTTGTAGAATCAAAAAGGTTATGCCGACAAGTTTTAGAAAAAAAAAATGTCGGAACGAGAACTCCCCCTTGATGTGTGCTCCCCCTCGTTTGAAGGCATCAAGAAATCGAGATATGGAATACTTGTAAGAAAAATATTAGAAGCACAAGCATACAAAGCAAAATATGGAATATAAAAACATCAATCATGGCAAACAAATATTAAGAACACATAACAAGACATTTATTAATTCAAAATGAGTATGTGAGACATTTATTATGTTTAAAACATACAACAAGTAAAAATGTCCTAATTTGCCAAAGAGAGCCATCGGACTTGCTTGCAACACAAAATCTTGAAATATTTTATTTGATGGTAGAGTGTTTGGGATGAAAGTGGTTGAGTGAGGGTAAAGATGTCTGATTAATCGAGGTATATTTTTGGAGGTGGAGAGTTTGGAGCGGAATCGGTTAATTGAGGGTTAGAGTGTTGTGCTAGTGGAGGTGTTGGATGAGATCTAGTAAGAAGTTACTCAATCCAAGTGAAATGTTTATTTAAGGCAATGATTTGTTTTTGGAGAAGGACACAACAAGGAAAATAGTTGACATGATTATCAACTTGATTCAAGTTGTGGGGGTGAGGTAAGCAATTTGAGTAGGGTGAGGATGGAGGATGGAGGTTGGCCCTTGTTGCGTTGTGCAAGGTGCATAGCAAGGAGGTCATGGATTTGGTTTATCTTTTCACGGAACTTTTCCTTTTCCGTGGGAATGTGGATTTGGTCATTTGATGGAAGTGGATGAAATTGGGGTGTGTAGTTTGGAACGAAGGTGGAGGTTGAGGTTAGTTTGTGATGAAGAAGAGCTAGAAGGAAGTTGATCCAACTTGAGTTGAGCAAGGTGTAAGGAAGAAGAGCACTAAGCTCATGGGCTTCATTAAGTTCTTCAATGAACTTCAAGTGTTCGGAAGAAGGTGATGATGGTGGAGTGTGGTTGTTATTTTGGATGGATGTTTGGATATGCAACATAGAAGTAGCATGTGAGTTGGTAGGAGGTGGTGGTGATACTCTTGGTGGTGGAGACATTTGTGAGCTTGGGTAATCATGAGTGGATGAGGATGGAGATATGAAAGAAGGGGATATTCCAAGAGTGGTGAGTGTTTTGGATAGTGCATTGGTAGGTTGAATAAGATGTGAGGTGTTGTGAATGAGATTGGAATCATTGTTTAGGGGTTGATCATGCTCTTCATATGAATCATATGGATGAGATGAAGGTGTATTTTTGGGAGTAAAGATGGATGGCTGGTTATTATGATGAGGTTTGTGAAAGGGTTCATTGAAATAAGCTTGAGGATTGGGAGTATAGTTGGGAACAAATGTGGGTGGAGGTGTTTTTATTTAGCCACATCATTTGTTGAGATAGACTTGTTTCGGGGGTTAGATTTTCTTTTCCAAATGGGTTTTTCGGTCATCCTTGCTAACCTTGAGGTTTTTGGCTTTGGTTTGATGGGAGATGGCGTGATGAGATGATGGAAGATTATGAGGAATGGGAGTGTTTATAGTGTAGGATTGATGGGATTAAGGAATGGATAATTTGTTGGATGGATTGGAATAAGATATGTTTGTGAATTTTGGGAAGTGTAGGATGAAATGGGCAAAAAAATAGAAAAGGGAACAGCACCTTCGACCATCAGATGGCCGGTCCCCTTAAATATTACGGGGGCCGCCTTATGATTTAAGGGGGCCGCCCATCTGTTGGTTCCAAATTACTGGAAATGGGTTTTTGGCAGAAAATTGTAGAAAGGGTTGTGTTTTTGGGTTTAGTTTCAAGCAAGTCCAACTCTTTGAGGCAATTAAGCATGTAATAGATATTTATGCAAAACATGTTAATTAAAGAGATTAAGCAATCAAGTAATTTCATCTAGCATGTAAACATACTCATCAAGCAAGTAATATATATGGACTAGGAAGCAATAAACTACACCAAGTATTTTCTTAATTATATGTAAGTGGGAAGATTAATGAACTATTTGAGGGATCCTAATGTGTGCCTATGTGCAATAAATGTGAACTTAAGATAGCATGGACTTCTAGACTTGTTACAAACAAAATCTTAATAGACAAACCATGGTCCACTTGATTTGACTTAGTTCACTTATAAATGTCATGTACATAAATATAGATGACAAATATGAGATCACCATGCATGATTTAAAAAAAATGTTTTTAGCATTATTCAACAATGTTTGAAAGTGAGTTTTTATGTAGATGTTAAGGTTATTTGAATAAAATAGATTGGGTTTTATTTCAAAATGTGTTTATGAAGAATGGGTAAGAAAAAGAATTCCCAATGTTTGACTTTGATCGAAACAGAATTATGGACATAGATTAAGAAGAAAAATGAGATAGTAAAACGTGTTAATAGAAAAGTGAAATAGTCATTAAAAAAAAATCATTTTTCCAAAATGTGAAGTTTCTGTATATTTTTAAAGATACTAGATTGTTGACAACAAAAACCTATTAATCCTAGATTTTAAAAAATGGTTGTTAAAGATCTCATGCTCAAGGGAATTGGTTAAGGCTATTTTCACATGCTACCCGGTTTTACATATCCTATGGTCATAAGGAAGCGATGACAAAATTCTATATGTTTGATGCGAGAGTATTGAATGGGGTATAACCTAACGTCTATAGTTCCTTTGTTGTCGCACACTTGTCTAACTTCATGCCATAGTCTAGGAGAGCTTATTTCATCCATAGTTTTCTAACGCGAGAAACCTAATCTTACTTCTATGTTAATGATTAATCCGCTTAACTCATTTCACTTCATCACCATGAGTTTTCTAATAGTGGACATAGAAGATTTCCATTATAAACGTTATAGCTTAAGAGGGCCAAAGGGAAAAGAACAAGTGATTCTAGGTTCTAAGTAGATTCATATAAGCTATTATGTGTATATAGATAACTAGGCATTATGAGCTAAATAGGCATGAAATAACTAGTCATTAATCTAAGCATATATTATAACAATAAACTTAAAAGGAAACTGTACCTTTTAGTCTTCAGTAGATTTTCTTCAAACGCTTCAAGGTGTCATATTAACTTATGGAAGCCAAACATAGATGAGTTTTCGAATAATTCAATGAGTGACGATTTAGCCACTTGGTCCCATTGTCCCATTTGTCCAAAATTGTTTGAACCAAACATGGTTTGCATTTGCATGTATGGTGAAAGTATTCCCCAAGGGTTGAAACTTGGTTGAAGTGAATAATTCCACATTGGGTGATTATTATTATTAGGAAAGTTTTGTCTACCTTGATTTCTTCTAGGTTGAGGGGTTTTAGACCGAGGATGAGGATTATTTGGTCTATTTGGAGGTGGAGTTTTAGATCTTAATTTCGGTTTAGAAAATCCGGTTTTGGCTTTTAATGATGGTTTATAAAAACTTTTTACTTCCTCATCACTCGCAATAGGTATTTTTCTATCTTTTATAAGTATATAATTAGGTTTTGACTCTAATGGTTTTTGTTTACTAGATTGACATTCAAACTTTACATTTTTATTTTCACTAGTTGAAACATTATTTGAGTTGAATCCTAGACCGGTTTTATCTCCCGAAGTTCCTTGACCACTTATTATTTTCTTAAGTGAGTTACTACTATTTTTAAACTTGTCAAGTTTGGAAATTTCATCTTTAAGTTTTTCGTTTTCATTTTTTACCTCTAGACATGTTTTACATTCTATAAAAACTTCTTTTCCTTTTTCTAAATGTTGTAGTTTAATTTTTAATTCGAGTACTTCATTTTCTAATCGATTATTAATATGTTTTAGTGATTTATTTTTAGCCATGACTTTTTGACCTAGTTTGCATAACCTATTATATTCATTATCTAGGTCTTTTTCATCTAATGATTGATTTTTGTCACTAAAGTATTCGGTTTCGGAAAGTACCTCATCTGATGTCTTTGCCATAAGACATTTTTCGTCATTTGCTTTGTCCGCTTCGTCTTTGTCGCTATCACTCCATGCTCCACTAACAAAGGCGCTTTGGTAATCATAACCCGGTGGCTTTGGACATTCGCCAATGAGATGGTTTGGGCTTCCACATCTAAAGCACTTTCTTTTCCCGTAGTTATCATTCCTATTTCTTTGAAGCGATCTTCTTTCATCTCGTGGTTGTCTTGTGAATCTTCCTCGTCTCTTTAGAAATTTCTTGAACTCTCTTACGGCCATTGCATATTCTTCGTCATCACTTTCGGAGGTTGAGCTATCCTCTTCACTAGATTCCTTCCTAGCTTTCAATGCAATTGACTTGCTTTCCTCTCTTTTTCCTTTGACCATCTCGGAGTCTTTCTTTATTATTGCTTCGTAGACTTTCAAGTTGTCGATCAACTCGTCAAGTTGAAGAGTTGACAAGTTCTTCGATTCTTCAATCGCCGTAACCTTAGCCCGCCATTTTGGATGAAGAGCCCTAAGAAATTTCCTAACAAAATTCTTACTAGAAAAATTCTCATCAAGTGTTTTAAACTTGTGATGATAGTGTTAAACCTAGAAAAAGCATTATCTATTGATTCCTCTTCCGAAATTGTAAATTGTTCATATTGTTGAACAAGAAGATCTATTTTATTATCTTTAACTTGACTATTACCTTGGTTAGTTATTAGTAAGGAGTTCCAAATTTCTTTTAAGGTTTCACACATAAAGATCCTTTCGTATTCTTTACGTGGTAACGAATTATAAATAACCATTTTTGCCTCATTATTTTTAGCTAGTTTCTTTTTCAAATCATCATTTTGTTTTTCAAAAGGTACAATTTTATCTTTTTTAGATAAAGGATTATTTTGAATAGGGGGAAAATCACCATAGGTAATAACATGCCAAAGATCAAGATCTTTTGATTTCACATAAGTTTCAAATCTATTTTTCCAATAAAGAAAACCATTACTTTCAAATAGCGGTGGTCTTTGCATAGATTGCCCTTCTAAATATTTTTCCGATTCCATAGATCAATTCAAGTTTTAAAATACAGTTTATTTTAAAAATCTTGTTTAACCTGGCTCTGATACCAATTGTGGAAAACTAGAAGGGGGGTTGAATAGTTGTACGCCTTTTTAATTTTATTATGAAAACTTTGTTTACTTTTAAAAAAACTTAGATTCGAATTTATGTGAACTCAACTCTTGAACAATATGAACAAATATAAGTAAATCTAAATAAACAATGCAAGTAAAGTAATGAAATGAAAAGAAAGATAGAGATGGAAAGATCTAACTGCGAGACAAAAGATTTATAGTGGTTCGGCTACAAGGACACCTTCCTTGTCCTACTCCACTCCCCGAGCACCTAACTCGAGAGTTTTCTTCACTATGTCAACAAGCTCCCTTATGGCGGAGAAAACCTTACACAACTTTTGCTTACATCGGTTTAACGACACAAAGCTAGATGTCGAGTTCTAATCGTAGCTAGAACCAATCTCACAACTTCTACACAACTTCTTCACAAATTATTCACAACGGCTTCACGACTTCTTCACGACTTCTTCACAACTTCTTCACACCGGCTTCACAACTACTTTACAACCTAGCACTACTTATGTACTCTTCTACTTCTTTACACCTTCACTACTTACACACCATAACTTATTCACAACTTCACTACTTACACACTAATCTATCCTAAGCAATAATGCTCACACCTATCTAACAAATATACACAACTTATACAAAAATAAATGAATGATTATACAAACAACTTAGGTAGCAAGATGATACTAAGTTGCAATACTTCTTCTCTAGTTGTTGAAGGAGTATTCTTCTTTTGCACTTGAATGGTAGAAGCTTGGATCACTTGGAAACAAATGCTTAAGAATATATGATCAAAGGATTTAGAAAGGATTTGGAAGGATAAGAAGAGATTTAGAACAGAAGGTTTGGGGGTGCAAAAGGTGAGGAAAAAGTCCAGGGATGAACCAGTATTTATAGGCAAAATCTGACAGCTGGAGGAGCGGGGCGGTCCCCTTGAATAGGTGGCCGGTCCCCTTAAAATTAAGGGGACCGCCTAGTAAAATTAAGGGGGCCGCCCTACCCGAACGTTCCTCAGATTTGTCTTTTTGTGGGGAAGGTTTTTCTGGAACATTTTTGCCATTTTTGGTTGAAAATTTGAATTCATAAATTTATAATGGATTAAACATTTTTATTAAATACCAAAAATGATTTTCTAAAAGATATAAAATGTTTGTGTCATTTTATAAAAAATCAAGTGATTAAGAAAATGTTCCTTTGATCATATAATGCATTAAGCATTTGTTTATTCATACCTTAAGTGATTAAGTTGTAGAAATGAATATGTACAACTAAATACTTGTTTATTTAATAAGTTTATGTTTAATGAGTTCACATTTTGTGATTATCAAAACATGGAGATATCAAGAAGTATTAATAATGTTTTTAGGCATTATTAATATCAACAGAGCTCACATTGGGGATCATGAAGTTTGTGGATTGCCTCCATTAGGGTGATGGTTTTAGAAACCCTTTTCAAAGCCAAATCCCGACAAAAACTATCATCCAAACTGACTGAACCACCAAGGAGTTTGACACCATTGATCGGGCGAGAGATATTTATAGGAAAAACACCCTCCACCTTACTTCGAGGATCCTCCACAGGCCAAAAGAGTTCAGTTTTATCAACATTCAAAAATAAAACCACGAGCCGGACCATCCGTCCTGATGATGTCAAGTGCCTTGGCAACCATAAGGGTATCTCCAATGATAGTACCGTCATCAAGATACCAAGCCTGATGGGTAAGCTCGCAAGACTGATTAATAGACTGAACCATGGGGTGCAAAGCTAGGGAAAACAACAAATGACCTAACGGATCCCCTTGTTGAACCCCTTGACAAGACCAAAGGATAGAGTGATCATAATAAAGCCTAGCAGGTGGGGCATAACAAAACTCAACCCAAGGAGCAATGGATGGGCAACGCGCCCTAGCTTCCTAAAGTAATATGCTCCTATCGACAAGATTGAAAGCATTCTTAAAATCCACCAAAAGCATAGAAAGCCCAACCTAGGTACCCTTAGACTCAATAAGCCTATTCACAGAATGGAGAACAGCCTCACAGCCACCAAGAACACCAATACCAAATTGAAAGTCCTGTAAATATGTATTCAAAGAGTTACCAATAGAAGAAGAAGCCACCTTCGAAACAAGCCTTCTCCATACAGTACCAACAGCAATAGGGCATATACCACCACCAGGCTTGACTAAGGGAGTCAAGGGGGCACTAGCAATATACTCTCCCAATAGAGTGGGGCACTTTCCACTAAGAAACAAGTTGACAACACCGGTAATAGAACCTAGCAAATCATCAGCAATAGGGGAAGCAGCCCCTCCTAAAATATCCATTAAATGTTGTGCTCTAAGCCCATCGCGACCACACGATGTCCCCTTGGGAAAACTGCGAATTCTGTTCAACACCAAGTCTTTATGGACAAAAGGGCATCCCCACCAAGTAGGGAAGAAGATAAAGTTTGAGGTGGGGCATACGGGTGTTTGGCCTCTAACTCAAGCAGGGTGTCAGGAGTAGATGGGGCGACACCAGAAGACGTGATAACCTTAATAGTTGCAGTGAAGTGTCCATCTCCCAGTTTACGTTTACATTGAGCGAGGTTAGCTCCTTCATGGTCTTTGGTTTTCTTCACCCCACTAAAGGATGGAGTTACTCTAGCCAAACGATCCATCACCAAAGCAAACCTATCTGCGGAATCCCTCCATCTAAGAATAGCCTGAGAAATACATTCAAACTGACACCGTTCTCTCTCACCAGATCTTCGCTGAGCTCTGTTAGTTGGCACGAACGTAGTCAGAACACAACATGGCAGGATAAGGAGTTGCACCCACAACGATAAATCCCCCGGACAAGCAAGGACCATGTCAAGTGCACTACGAAAAATCTTAGCAAACCCGAGCCGCAACCTAGGAGGAATACATTTAACCGTACGCAACTTCTTTGAGAAAACACGACTAAGAAGGTCAATGTCAAAACAAGTGGGCCCAACACCGAGTGAGGGCGAAACAAAAGCGGCTCCCTCGACGCCAACCACATCTGTAGCTAGTGTACTAGCCGACTCAACAGCGACACCATCAACCACATTCAAAACTGGTCTAGGAAGTACCGGGATACCATAGATCGCAACTTCATCAAAACTAGGTGCAAGAACCACATCACCATCGGCATGTTTACAATTCTTACTAAAAGTGTGGGTGCAAAAACACTCACCATAAAGCCATATGCCCCCCTAATGAAGTGCCTGGTCAAATGCAGAAAATAAGGAAAAATCGCTCACCACACGTGCTTTATGCGAAGCCTTCAAAACATCAGTTTTAAAATGTCGAGTGCCCAAGTGATCAATAAAATATTTCTTAGTAAACCCTTTACCATTACCACCTTTACAACCTTCAAATCCTTGTAGGGGACAAGATATCCGAGTTGCAACATGGGTAGCCATGATAAGGAGTGCGATTTAAATGTTTTAGATATAATAAGAATAATAATATTTTATCCACCCACTTTTAACAAAATGCAACAAACACACCAGCCTAAGTAGTCAAATCGCAAGCATATAGAACACCTCAGAACGCAAGGATGAAGTGTCAAACCGCAAGGCCCACATACGAAAGGACAAAACGCAAGCTTTATCACTGCCAAGCCAACCATTCAAACCGCAAGGCCTTTTTTTGGGGAAAAAGAAAGGGGGGTCCAACAATCAAACCGCAAGCAGGCTTAAACCAGCGGGTAAAAAACCAGGCTATACAAAACCGAATTCAAAACTCAGCAAAGAAACCAAATCAACCTAAAATATAATATATTGGGGGAGACACAAACATCCAACAACAAAACAGGGGAAACCAACTGTTTTGAAGAAGAAAAACAGCAACTGTTATGATCTTCGCAGCAATAATCAAACCGAACCGGAATTCGAATAACCGGAGGAAGAAAACGGAACTTAGAAGATCATAACCGAACACAAATCTGTACAAGGAAGAGACCAAAGATCAAAGCGAGACCTTTAAAATAAAGACAAAGCAGGAACAAGGTGTTCATGAAGGAGGAAGCAAACCGATCGCCCCTAGTGGGGAGAGAAAACCCTTATTATTATTATTATTATTATTATTATTATTATTATTATTATTATTATTATTATTATTATTATTATTATTATTATTATTATTATTATTATTTATTATTATATTATTTTAATTATTATTATATTAATTTTTTAATTTTTTTATAAAAAATATTGAATTACATTATATTGCGAATCAACAAAACACATCGACAGATTTTATCTATTACAATTACAACACATTACAATTACTGACGTAGAACGGAAGCGTGTAACACAAACCCAAAGAAGGGTTTAAACAATCACAAAGGATTTAATGACTAAAAGTCTTGAATTTTATTGATAATTGAATGCATAAAAAATAACCCAAGCCCTATATTTATAGGGAAGCCAAAGTTGGGGAAAAAGTAACCTAAATTCGTTCACAAACCGACTTAAAAAAACGTAAAAGGAAATAATACGCGACTAAGTTACGACGTAACTAGATATCCTAGTTACGGCGTAACTGTGACACAGTAAGCATTACGACATTGCAACTAAGTTACGGCGTAACTGGGTACTCCAGTTACGGCGTAACTGTGACACAATGGGCATTACGGCGTAAGTATGGCTTAAGCTTACGCCGTAAGTTTTAACAGCTACATTTTCTCGCGTCGAAACTTCTTGCCATTCTCTATATGCTCCATGTACTCTTCAGCTAGTTCATTGATCATGTCCTCATCATTCCCCCCACTTTAGAAGAACTCGTCCTCGAGTTCACACCTTTAATCACATCTTCGGGGTGAAACTCATAAATATCCGACACATTGAAAGTCTTTGAAATGCTCATAGTATTTGGCAAATCTACCACATTATCATTTATCTTTCGAAGTATCTTGTACGGACCATATTTCTTGGGTTGTAACATGCTATATGTTCCAACCGGAAAACGTTCTTTTCGAAGAAACACCATCACTTCATCACCTACCTTGAAGAGCTTAAGACAACGATGCTTGTCCGCGGCGGCTTTGCACTTAGCATTAGATTCAACAATCTTGGCTCTAACAACTTCGTAAGTAGCTTGAACCTCTTCCACCATCTTATTCGCTTGAACATTATTCTTTCCCGGTAAATCAACTAAATCCACCACTTGCCTTGGTGAAGTCTTGTAAACAACTTCAAATGGTGAGAACCCCGTCGAGCTATGAACCGCACTATTGTAAGCAAACTCGGCTTGATCTAACGAAACATCCCAAAGCTTAGGCTTTTGTCCACACAAACAACGTATCATATTCCCCAATGTACGATTGACTACTTCGGTTTGACCATCCGTTTGAGGATGAGCGGTACTACTAAAATTCAATGATGTACCTAAACGCCTCCAAAGTGTTAACCAAAAGTGAGCAAGAAACTTACTATCCCGATCCGAAGTAATTGACTTTGGAACTCCATGCAACCAAACCACTTCTTGAAAGAACAACCTTGCAATATGCGCCGCATCTGAAGTCTTCTTACAAGGAATGAAATGCGCCATCTTGGAAAACCTATCAACAACAACAAACACGGAATCGACTCCCCGTTGGGTACGAGGAAGTACAAGCACAAAATCCATAGAAATATCAACCCAAGGGCTCTCGGGCATGGGCAATAGCATATAAAGTCCCGTATTTTGTGCTTTACCCTTTCCTTCTTGACACGCAACACACTTTCTTACGAAAGAACCAACATCCCTCTTCAATTGAGGCCAATAAAATCGACTCTCCATACTAGCAATAGTCTTATCACGACCTAAATGAGCACTCAATCCACCCACATGCACCTCTTTGATCAATTGACTTCTAAGTGAAGTCTTAGGAATACACTGTTGGGAATTAAATGTTCTGAAGATTAGTATTGGAAATTACATGTTCACAAGATCGTTACTGCTCAAAGAAATACTCTAAGTATCATTCTACTGCTAGTGCATTTGATTCTACTGCTAGCGTTAAACATTCTACTGCTGAATGATGCAGCTGCTGGTGAAGAAGATTCTACTACTAAGTGGATAACTGTTGAAGTATTCTACTGTTGGTTGGATAAGAATACAAAGATATTATGTGTATAATAGTCAACAATACATGTTAGATAATATCTTTAGACAAAGTGTTCAGTAACAAGTTGTAAACAAAGATACATGTTGTATCTTAATGACTGACACTCTCAAGCATGTGTTCGATTAGACTTGACAATATTTGTAAAGATCTCTCTTGGACTATAAATTAGAGATCTTAGACTAGATATAAAGCGTGTTAAGATTTGAAAAGAATAGAACTAGAATATCTGTTAAGAGAAAAGAACAAACACAACAATATCACAAGTCATAGAAACATTAAGATTCAAGGTTTTGTAACCCTAGTGATAGTGAAGATCACTCGTATTATTTTGAATAATATTGAATCGTTTGGTGATAAACTTTCTTTGTTGATTGTTCTATAACAAACATAACTGTTCCATTTCCATATCCAAATAACCTTCTAAGTGTGGTTAAGTAGATTCTGCATACTTAATCATATTAACTCAAACATATCATATACACACATTACAAAAGGACTAACACCTTTCAAGTGTATCGAAGCGTTCCCCTCAATTGGTATCAGAACAAGGCTGATATATTTGATTTTGAATAAGAAGAAGAAGAAATGGACGTTGAATCTATTCAGACCAATGTTTCTGCAAAATTACCCATGCTCAAACAGAATGAGTTTGAGATGTGGAGGTTGAGGATAGAGCAATATTTTCAAGTGCAAGACTATGCACTTTGGGAAATCATTGAATATGGAAACTCTTACCAGCCTACAACCACTACATCAACAGTGGATGGCAAAGTGGTGACAACTCTGCAACAACACCCAACATCTGCAGAAGACAGAATAAAGAAGAAAAATGACCTAAAGGAAAGAAGCATGCTGATGATGACCATTCCCAATGATCAACTTTTAAACTTCAGCAAGTTCAAAGATGCCAAGTCATTATTTGAAGCTATTGTTGCTAGGTATGGTTGAAATGAAGCCACCAAGAAAACCCACAAGACACTGCTCAAGCAGCAGTTTGAAAACTTCTCCTCTACCAACAATGAATCTCTTGACCATATGTTTAATAGGCTTCAGAATATTGTGAGCCAACTTGCTATTCTTGGGGTTGAAATACCTCAAGAAGATTTGAACTCAAAATTTCTGAGAAGCTTACCAGAAGAGTGGGCTATACATGTTGTTGTCTGGAAGAACAAGCCAGACCTTGACACCATGGAATTGATAGATTTGTATAGCAACTTTAAGATTGTGGAACAAGATTTGAAGAAAAATGAAGGTACTAGTTCTAATACTAGGAACATGGCATTTATGTCAACTCCTAGTACCTCAAAATCAAGTGAAGAGGTGAAAGTTGTTGATGGTGTTGGTGCTGCTAGTTCATCAAGCAGTACCATGGGTATTTTGGATGAGAAGACTTGTTGTGCATTTCTCACAAGTCGAAATGATGGGTCTATGCTCACTTATGAAGACCTCCAAGAGATCAATGATGATGATCTGGAGGAAATGAATCTAAAATGGCAAATTTCTCTTCTTAGCATGAGAGCCAAGAAGTTCTATCAAAGGACGGGGAAGAAGCTCATAATCAACAACAATGATACTGCTGGTTTTGACAAGTCAAAGATAGAGTGCTATAACTGGCACATGATGGGGCACTTCTCAAGAGAATGTAGAAGGCCATGGCATCAAGATAGCAAGAATAAAGGTTTTGGAAGCACATCCAAAACAAGGGAGGTTTCTGAGCCAAACTCAAAAGCTATGGTAGCTATTGATGGGCTAGGTTTTGATTGGAGTTTCATGGCTGATGAAGAAGAAGATTCTTCACAGATGGCACTCATGGCTTTCTCTACTGAGGTACAAAATCATAAAGTTTGTTCTAATACTTGCACAGCTCTTTCAGAACTACAAACTTTAATCAAACATTATGATGACCAAAAGAAAGTCCTAAGCAGATCATTCATTACATACAAAATGAATTTGCTTTTTCTGATGACAAAGCTCTTCTTAGACAAGACATATTCTTTAGAGATGCTGAATTAAGCTTTTGAGAGAAGCTTTTGATAGGATCAAAAAGGAAAATGGAAACATTCACTTGACTACACAAACACTAGAACATGCTTCTAGAGGTGTAACCAACATGATAGAATGTCAAGTGATTAATAGAGCCAAGTCAGGGTTAGGATATAATGCTGTCCCACCCCCTTACAAAGGAATCCCTAAACCCCCAGGGATTAACCTAGCAAATTCAGGTGTACCTGAATTTCAAAAACCTGAGCTACAATATGGTATACAGCCAAAAACAAAGCTAGTTGTTGATGAACCTAAGAAAGTAAGTGAAAGTTTAAGTAAAACTTTACTTCCTGAGGACAAGGTGTCCTCTGATAGAAGATCAGATAAAGTAGTCATTGAAGACTGGGTATCTGATGATGATGAAGATAAACAGGTTATGTCTAAACCTGAAGTGGTTAAGAAAGCAGGAACAAGTGTTCCTAAGATAGTCAAAACTAATACTGATAGGCCTAAAACCAACATTAAACATGTTAGGCAACCAGTTAGATATTGCGAACATTACAGAACCACAAACAAGCCTAAAGGCAACCAAAGGAATTGGAATGGCCTTAAGTCTCACCAACTAGGTGATGACTTTGACTTTTATAACAAAGCTTGTTTTATATGTGGAGAATTTGACCATCTTCCAGCTTTCTGCAACCAAAGGGTATCTGGGAATACACACAATAGGGTGAATTACAAAAGGCAAACTTCTCAATTTCACTTTCACTCTAATTCTAAGAGAACAAAACCCAGAGCAGTTTCAAAAGAAGTTCCTACTACTAGGCAAGCAGTTCCTACTACTAGACCATTCATGACTGTTAACCCAAGACCAACAGTTAAAAATGCAAAATTAACTTACAAAAGTGCATAAAAAACTGTTAAAAGGCCCATTCAAACAAAAGCAGTGGTCCAAAAAACAAGTTTGGAAACCAAAGGGAACAACTACAAAGCTAGCAGTTTCTACTGCTAAGCATGTAGTTCATACTGCTGCTTGGGAAAATAAGGCAAATGCTGTTAAGGCCTCAGCATGTTGGGTTTTTAAATCCAATGTTGTATCAAGTGTTCTCAAAATATTACATTTCATTGATGCAAGAGGCAGATCCAAGTCAGTAATGGCTTGGGTCCCCAAAGGAAACTAATACTCCTTATTTATGTGCAGGAACATTCAACTGATAAACAAGAGGATCAAGGATACTCAGATAGTGGATGTTCAAGGCACATGACAGGCAACAAGTCCTATCTTTCCGATTTTCAAACATTAGATGGTGGCTATGTTACCTTTGGAGGAGGTATTGGTGGCAAAATTTCCGGTAAAGGTACAATTAAAACTAGAAATTTAGATTTTGAAGATGTGTACTATGTACAAGAGCTTAAGTATAATCTTTTTAGTTTCTCACAAATGTGTGACAAAAAGAACAAAGTTCTCTTTACTGACACTGAATGTCTTGTACTTTCTTCTGATTTTAAGATGCCTGATGAAAGTCAAGTACTTCTTAGAATTCCAAGAAAGGGCAACATGTACAGTGTTGATATGAAGAACATTGTTCCTAAAAAGGCTTTAACTTGTCTTGTAGCAAAGGCCACATTGGATGAATCAATGTTATGGCATAGGAGGCTTGGTCACATTAACTTCAAAACCATAAATAAGATTGTTAAGAATGGTTTGGTAAGAGGTTTACCTCAAAAACGATTTGAAAATGACCAAACATGCATTGCTTGTCTTAAAGGCAAACAACACAAAGCCACTTGTAAGCCCAAAATTTTTAACTCTATTGATCAATCATTGTTTATGCTTCATATGGACTTATTTGGACCTACTTCTGTTAGTAGTATGATGCATAAAAGATATTGTCTAGTTATTACTGATGACTATAGTAGATTTACATGGGTATTCTTTTTAGCTACTAAGGATGAGACTTCTAGCATCCTTAAGACTTTCATTACAGAGATAGAAAACCTGGTAAGAAAAAGAGTAAAAGTCATTAGATGTGATAATGGGACAGAGTTTAAAAATAGAGTTATGGTTGACTTCTGCAAGGAAAAAGGTATTAGGAGAGAATTTAGTGTAGCTAGAACTCCTCAGCAAAATGGAGTTGCTGAAAGGAGAAATAGAACACTCATAGAAGCTGCTAGAACCATGTTAGCCGACTCTAAGTTGCCTATCACTTTTTGGGCTGAAGCAGTCAACACTGCTTGCTATGTTCAAAATAGGGTTTTGGTTGTCAAATCTCACAATAAGACATCATATGAGCTTTTTAGAGGTAGAACTCCTGCAATAGGATTTCTTAGACCTTTTGGATGTCATGTGACAATTATAAATACCTTAGACCATCTTGGAAAGTTTGATGGTAAAGCAGATGAAGGATTCTTAGTTGGATATTCTCTCAATAGCAAAGCTTTTAGAGTATACAGCTTGAGAACTAGAAGAGTAGATGAAAACCTGCATGTGGAATTTTTAGAGCATAAATCCAATGTAGCAGGTCAAGGTCCTAATTGGCTATTTGATCTTGAATCACTAACCCATTCTATGAATTATGTGCCTGTTGTTGCAGAAACTAATGATTTTTCAGGTTCACAAACAACAAATGAGGCAGGGTTAGACAAGGAGACAAATCAAGACCATGTATGGATGCCAATAAGTACCAGTGTGGCTTCAACTTCAACAGATGATGAATCTTCTTCTGGTAAAGCTAAAGAAGATGTTGAAGATGAACACAAGCAAGATGGAACCATGGAACAAGAGAATGTTTCTACTGATGATAGTACTGCTGAGACAGAGCATTCTACTGCTAGGTGATCCGTCTGAAAACGTATATATAAATATAAACAGTCTCAGAACGAATACTCGTGTGTAGTGTGAAACCAGGTAAGTGATCACCCGAATCGTTTCCCAACGAGGTGTGAATGGGCAACTGTGAAAAGCTAGGATTAGAGTGACTGATGTGATTTAGATATTTTTGATTTTGCTTTATTTAACAATTCTAAATAACAATTTAAAAACAGATATGCACAAGAAAATTAAACGCGAATTAATTAACCTAAAAACGCGTAACAATAAATCTAAAATGGGACAAAAACTGAAATTTATAAAATTTAAAACCTAAAAATGTAAAATGACTTAAAACTTATTTAAAAACTTAAATTATATTTTTTTACACTTTTTATTTAATTATTATTAATTATTTATTATTTAATTACTTATTAAACTATTTAAATTTATAAAAAATACTAAATGAACAAAGAAAATTCTAAAACTTTTTCTAAAAATATTATAAGATGAAAAGAAGCTAAGAAAATTATAAAAATGAAAATTACTTAATTAAAATTTAAAAAGATAAATTCTATTAAATAGAAGCTATCACTATATTTCTATTTTTGGTTTTTCTTAAGGTCTAAAAATGTAATTATATTTTTCCTAGATTAAAAATGACAAAATAAAATTATGAAAATTGGATTTATATTTTTCTGATTATTTTTTATTTTTTATGTTTTAATTTGTAATAGCTCAAATTTGAATAACCTATAAATGACCAAATTACCCCTGAATCCATAATACCTAATATAATCATTTATAACAATTCCGAGTTGAATCCAAAAATTACGAAAACAACTGCATATGAAACGAAATGAATTCTGGGTCAACACTACATTATATTGAATGTCAAGATTTAAGTATGGTCCGAAATTTAATTAATAAAATTAATATATATATTTTGCAAAATTATTTTAATTAGATAATTACAAATTAAATAAGGGAATTATATATCAAATAAAAGTATGATTTTGTGATATTCTTTGGGCCGAAAATACTGAGGTTAGTTCCCCCATAGTCGGCCAATAATATATACAAACCAAATCTTTTATTTTTGCAAAACCTTTAAACCGAAAACCTTATTGTCGATCCAAACTAAATTCGACACCAAGTTTATTCGACTTCTTGGACGTGTTCAAGTATTTTTCTGGGATTGATCATAGAGTAACCGAGCTAAGAAAAATAGGAGTCGAGTTGTGGAATCTCTCATTCGATCGTGAGGATTTGTCTTTGTTCGATATATTCAGCCGATAGGTACAATATTACCACGACTTAATTTTACGTTCTATATTCGATCTAGTATTTTTCTTATGATCTATATGTCATATACAACTCAGGAAAAATACGTAAAACAATTCATGCAAGCTAAATAACACGTACGAATTAATAATAGCTAAAACATACGTAAATTCCAAATAATGTCATACGATTTTTCTGAGATGCAAATATAATTTTTACATGTTCTATACTGATCATATAAGCTTAGAAAAATAACCACATGATTTGTTGAAGCTTAAAATAATTGTTTTGAATTATTGTTCATAATCGGATTTAAGAGAAAACAAAGAAAAATAGGAAGAAACCCTAGGATGGATTAGGGTTAGGGTTTACATGTATAGATCTGATGTAATTAATGAAATTAATGATTGTATGATGATGGTTTAATGATTGGTTAAACTAGGGTTTTGTTTTGGTACATAAAAAGGATATACGATTTGTAAATAAAAGTGCAAGGGCTTGTTTTGTCAACTTTCAAACTTCTGGGATATTTTGTAAGATCATATAAGTCAGTAGGAAGGTGAGAAAAATATAACTTGAGGGTCCTAAGTGTAAATATTGCAAGTAAATGAATTAATGATAATTCAAGGGGTCGATTTGTAAATAATTAAAATGGAAGGACTAAAGGTGTAAGATCTGGAAACTTGAAGTTATTTTGAGTAAATAAAGTCATTCAGGGTGTAATGGGTAAATTTGAGTATTTGTGGGGTTGTTATGTAATTATAAATGAATTATGAATTAAATTGTAAGTTTTGTAAAGGTAAGGGACTAATTGTGTAATTATTGAATCATGAGGGTCTAATTCGTATTTCATGTAATACTGAGGTAAGGTTCTGTAAAAATTGGTGAGACTAAAGTATTTTCATTTTAAACCTTTGAAGTTAATGAATTTGTAATTAAAACCCTAAATTATGAAGATTGTCAAAGTTAACCCTGAACTTTTGTAACTTGATAAAAGGTACTTTGAATTCCATAATGAGTTTGAAATAAAGATTTAACCTAATCCGAAATATCAACATATTACTAAATCTGGAAAGTTACAAAATGAAAAGTAAATTAAAAGTAATAATTTACGTTTGAATAATTCGTAATTCCGTCTTCTACCTCTCTAGGTGTGAAGAAGGAGAAGCCTTGATTTCTGCTTCGCATTTGCTTTCTTGTCTTTTGCTTCGATAATAAGGTACAGATATTCCGTCCTTTTTCAGTAAGGGCATTTCAGTTCTTTTCTTTCAGAATTCATTTCCTTATTAGGATTTCCTATACCTTTGCTATGTTCCCTTTTGTTGTGAACTTTCGATGGGGTCTTTGATTTGAATCTTTTGCCATGTACCCTTATGATACAATTTTGATTATTTGATAGTACGCCCGACCTTTGTTCTACAGTTTAATATTACGAGCCAATAACTAGGCATGAGGGTTTCATGTCCATGTCATTGACGCACCTTTGACATGACTCTAGGGCAGGAGAGTGATGACCTGTTCCGTCCCTTATTTATGATTTGCTATGGCCATTATATTATGATTATTGATTTATCTGTGGGGCGTATGGGTGCACTCTAGATTTGATCTGTTATCTGTATATGTTATATGTTATTATATCTGGTGACTGATGGTGTGTGCGATACACGTCTTTCACATTTGATTTAGAGCTGATCACACTATATAGGTATGTTTTATTTTATTAGTAATGTTATGGTATCGTAAGTAGTCTGGGCTCGTGATAAATTGCTGTGTCCTTGTTTTCTTGAATCTTTTCTTTTATTCATGATCTACTTCTCATTTGTTTCATGTCAACTTCGTATCATTTCGTTTTTCCTAAATTGCTTTCGCATTTGCTACTTGCTATTGTTATCGTTATCTATATATCTGTTCACTGGGCTTTTGAAGCTCAGCCGCATGTTTCTTTTCATGTGCGGCAGGTACTTAAGCTAGGAGCTGGGTTTAGCTTTGGGATAAGAGCGATCTATTTTGGAGTTGACCTTAGTATTTAGCTTTGCCATTTGAACTTCTATTTATTTCATTATGCCATTGTTAGGCATTTAAAAATTGGATTTTGTACTTAAGCTATTTGGTCTTGCATTTTGATTTAAGTCATGTTGACTTATTTTGGATTTAATGTTAAGACTTATGAGGTTTTGTTTATTGAATGCTTTGTTGACTTCTGATATGCCACCATTGTTGTGATATCTTTACCCTTGACGGGTTGGGGTGTTATAATTTATGGTATCAGAGCACAGGCTTTCATGAAACCTTAGAGCTTAGGCTATCGACCTGTGAGGATCTGGGTAGACATTAGGTTTTCCTTTCGCGCACTCTTTTTCTTGTCCTGCTTTGTCATGCTTTCCTTTTGCTCTATCATTTTCCTATTGATCTTTCTAATCGTTTGAAAATCCTGTAGATGGTTGTTACTCGTCGTGGTGGTGATTATTCTGAAGGGGAGGAAGAGATCCCTAATTTGGAGGAGTTGGTGGCTAATGCTATAGCCAATTTGCTACCTGGGCTTAATGCTAATGAGGTGATCACTCGGATGATCAACGAGTTTCGTAATGGAACTGGTCCCTCTGGTGGATCTGGTGGTGCTGGTGGTACTGGCGGTAGGGGCCGACCCACTACCATTAATGGTTGGCTGGAGAGTTTCAATAAACTTAAGCCGTTG
Source organism: Artemisia tridentata subsp. tridentata (assembly GCA_021014915.2). Taxonomy (NCBI): domain Eukaryota; kingdom Viridiplantae; phylum Streptophyta; class Magnoliopsida; order Asterales; family Asteraceae; genus Artemisia; species Artemisia tridentata. The sequence goes on from CP139504.1 coordinate 282,063,632, forward strand.
TCGTTCAGTTCTGCTGCTACTCCTCATGCTTCAGAGGACTGGATAACACACATGGAGAAGCTGTTTGAGGTGCTGGGTTGTGAAGACGGGTTTAAGACTCGTCTGGCTGCGTTTAAGCTTGAGGGAGATGCGCTTAACTGGTGGAAGGCGCACAAGGAAGCTAAGGGTGGTGATGCTTATGTTCTTGGTTGTACTTGGGCTAATTTTCGGGCTACATTCTATAATAGGTACTTCCCTGTGTCCGAACAGCAGAGATTGATTAGGGAGTACAATACTATCTCTCAGCTTGAGACTGAGAATGCAGGAGAGTTTCTGGAGCGATTCCAGAGATTGGTTAGCTTTGTGGGCCCGGTTGCTGGGGATGCTGAGCATCAAGCCAAGCATTTCAAGTGGGCACTGAAGAGTTGGGTTTTAGATCATCTTCTTAATCAGGAGTTCCTTGATCCGTCAGCATGTTGCGACGCAGCTCGCAACATTGAGATATTTCATGAGAAGGTGGGTTTCAAGAGAAACCGTGATGGCGACAGGATTCAGCCGCAAGGTCAGAATCGGGACAACAAGTGGTATTCTGGTAAGAACTTTGAGCAGCGGGGTCAGTCAGGTAGGAGCTTTGATCAGCGGAAACCAGATTTTAAGGGTCAGGATGCTGGTTCAAATTCTAAGCAAAATGATAATGGTCAGAAGCAGTGGAAGGATCAACCTTCTAAGGGTTTTCAGCAGCAGTCTCGTGGTTCTGGATCAAGTTCTCAGAAGGGTTCATCTGGGAGCTTACCTACATCTCCAATCTGTACTTCTTGTGGGAAAAATCATTCAGGAGTGTGTCGTAGAGCAACTGGTGCATGTTTCCGATGTGGGTCTGCTGAGCATCGGGTAAAGGACTGCCCAAAGCAGAATCCTGCATCTGACAAGAATTATCTGCTACCTCCGCCTCCTCCACCTCCGAATACTGGGCGTGTGTTTTCTACTACGCGAGATCAGGCAGCTAAGGCTACAGGTACCATTACCGGCTTTTTGTATATTGGTGATTTTACTGTTTTCGCGTTATTTGACACCGGAGCAACACACTCTATCATATCTACAAATTTGACTAAGAAACTGAACATACCTGCAACACCATTAAATAACCCAATTGCTATATCTACCCCCATGCAAAACCACATTCTCATAAACCATGAATATTTGAACTGTCCGTTACGTTTCGATGATCGGATTCGTCCGGCGAATCTACTTCCTTTAGACATGATTGACTTCGATGTCATCTTGGGTATGAACTGGTTGGCTTTCCATCAAGCAACATTTGCGTATCGTATTAGGTATCCTGAGGCAGCAGAAGTTATTCGCGAAATTTTCTAAGTGTGAGTTCTGGCTGAATCAAGTAGCTTTCCTAGGTCACATTGTGTCTGCAGATGGTATCACCATGGATCCATCTAAAGTTGAGGCTATCACCAAGTGGCCGAGACCTACCACTGTGACTGAAGTCAGGAGTTTTCTAGGATTAGCTGGCTACTATAGGCGTTTTGTAGAAGGATTTTCGAAGTTGGCTTTGCCATTGACTCAATTGATGCGGAAGGGTGAAAAGTTTGTATGGACTGATGAGCGTGAGCAGAGTTTCGAAGAGTTGAAACGGCGTTTGGTATCTGCACCTATTCTAACTTTACCATCGGGTCCTGGAGGTTTCCAAATTTATAGTGATGCTTCTAAGAAGGGTTTGGGCTGTGTGCTTATGCAAAACGGCAAGGTGATTGCCTATGCTTCGAGGCAACTGAAACCCTATGAGGAAAATTATCCAACTCATGATCTAGAATTGGCAGCTGTAGTTTTTGCGTTGAAGATTTGGAGGCATTACTTGTATGGTGAGTCATGTGATATCTTCACTGATCACAAGAGCCTCAAATATATCTTTACTCAGAAAGAGCTTAATATGAGGCAGAGGAGATGGTTGGAACTTTTGAAAGATTATGACACAAACATCCAATATCATCCAGGTAAGGCTAATGTGGTTGCAGATGCACTTAGTCGGAAATCTGGAGTGATTGCTAGTTTGGAGTTTGATCAGCATGTCCTCAAGGATTTGGAGCGTTTGGATGTTGAGTTGTGTTTTCGGCGGGATGTTGGTTACTGGGCTAGTCTAAAGATTGAGTCAAATCTGATGTTGCGCATTAAAGAGGCTCAGAGAGATGATGGTGAACTCTGGGCTATTGTTCAAAATATTGAAGAGGGTAAGCAGACTGAGTTTAGAGTTGATGACGATGGAGTTGTCTGGTATGAGGATCGTTTATGTGTGCCTAATGATTCCGACTTGCGTGAGGCTGTGTTGACGGAAGCTCACAGTTCTCCTTTCGCTATTCATCCTGGTTCTACCAAGATGTATCGGGATCTTAAGCAACATTTATGGTGGAACGGTATGAAGCAAGATGTAGCATTATTTGTTGCTAAATGCATGACCTGCCAGCAAGTTAAGATTGAGCATCAGCGAGCTAGTGGTCTATTACAACCTTTGGAAATTCCTACATGGAAATGGGATGAGATTTCCATGGACTTCGTTTGTGGTCTGCCTGTTACTCGTAAAAGACATGATGCGATTTGGGTGGTCGTTGATCGGCTAACTAAATCCGCTCATTTCTTACCTATCCGTATGACCTTTAGTGTTAAAGTTGGAAGTTTTTCAGCAAGAATTGTTCGATGCACGTATGCCTTCGTCTATTGTTTCAGATCGTGATCCTCGTTTCACTTCGGCTTTTGGAAGGGACTTCATAAAGCTTGGGGCGCTCGCCTTAAGTTTAGTACTGCATTTCATCCCCAAACTGATGGTCAGTCTGAGAGGACCATTCAGACTTTGGAAGACATGTTAAGAGCTTGTGCATTGGAATGGGCAGGTAGTTGGGATGAGTACTTGTGTTTGGTAGAGTTTGCGTATAATAACAGTTGGCATGCGAGTATTCGAATGGCTCCCTTCGAGATGTTGTATGGTAGGAAGTGTAGGGCTCCTGTTTGTTGGAATGAAGTAGGAGAACGTTTGATTGAAGGACCTGAGATGATTGAGATCACAAATGAAAAGGTAGCTGTTGCTAGAGAGAAACTGAAAGAATCGCGTGCTCGCCAGAAAAGCTATGCTGATAAGCACCGTCGGGATCTAGAATTTAATGTAGGTGATCGAGTATTCCTGAAAGTATCTCCTTTCCGTGGTGTCAGGCGTTTTGGAATCAAGGGCAAGTTGAGTCCCCGATTTATTGGACCGTTCGAAATCCTGGAACGTATTGGGGAGGTTTCTTATCATTTGGCTCTACCTCCTCAGTTATCTTATGTGCATAATGTATTCCATGTATCTCTCCTGAGAGGATACAATTATCATGCATTGCATGTTGTATCTTATCCACTCGATCAGATCCGGCCTGATATGTCTTTCTCTGAAGAACCGGAAGCGGTTTTGGACCGTCAGGAACGTGTCATGAGAAACAAAGTCATCCCGTTCGTAAAGATTCTTTGGAGGAATCACCCGGAGCATGAAGCTACCTGGGAAACTGAAGAGTCAATACGAGCTAGTTATCCGCAATTCTCGTTTTAGTCTGGTATGTCTTTGTTTTGTTTTCCGTTCTCCTTTGTTTTGTTTTCCCTACTCTCTTTTTTCTTTCTACTTCCTGCAAATTTCGAGGACGAAATTTTTTTGTTAGTGGGGAAGAAGTTGTAATACCTGAAATTTGAATAACCTATAAATGACCAAATTACCCCTGAATCCATAATACCTAATATAATCATTTATAACAATTCCGAATTGAATCCAAAAATTACGAAAACAACTGCATATGAAACGAAATGAATTCTGGGTCAACACTACATTATATTGAATGTCAAGAAATTACAAAATCACATATACATTTAAGTATGGTCCGAAATTTAATTAATAAAATTAATATATATATTTTACAAAATTATTTTAATTAGATAATTACAAATTAAATAAGGGAATTATATATCAAATAAAAGTATGGTTTTGTGATATTCTTTGGGCCGAAAATACTGAGTTTAGTTCCCCCATAGTTGGCCAATAATATATACAAACCAAATCTTTTATTTTTGCAAAACCTTTAAACCGAAAACCTTATTGTCGATCCAAACTAAATTCGACACCAAGTTTATTCGACTTCCTGGACGTGTTCAAGTATTTTTCTGGGATTGATCATAGAGTAACCGAGCTAAGAAAAATAGGATTCGAGTTGTGGAAGCTCTCATTCGATCGTGAGGATTTGTCTTTGTTCGATATATTCAGCCGATAGGTACAATGTTACCACGACTTAATTTTACGTTCTATATTCGATCTAGTATTTTTCTTATGATCTATATGTCATATACAACTCAGGAAAAATACGTAAAACAATTCATGCAAGCTAAATAACACGTACGAATTTATAATAGCTAAAACATACGTAAATTCCAAATAATGTCATGCGATTTTTCTGAGATGCAAATATAATTTTTAAATGTTCTATACTAATCATATAAGCTTAGAAAAATAACCACATGATTTTTTGAAGCTTAAAATAATTGTTTTGAATTATTGTTCATAATCGGATTTAAGAGAAAACAAAGAAAAATAGGAAGAAACCCTAGGATGGATTAGGGTTAGAGTTTACATGTATAGATCTGATGTAATTAATGAAATTAATGATTGTATGATGATGGTTTAATGATTGGTTAAACTAGGGTTTTGTTTTGGTACATAAAAAAGATATACGACTTGTAAATAAAAGTGCAAGGGCTTGTTTTGTCAACTTTCAAACTTCTGGGATATTTTGTAAGATCATATAAGTCAGTAGGAAGGTGAGAAAAATATAACTTGAGGGTCCTAAGTGTAAATATTGCAAGTAAATGAATTAATGATAATTCAAGGGGTCGATTTGTAAATAATTAAAATGGAAGGACTAAAGGTGTAAGATCTGGAAACTTGAAGTTATTTTGAGTAAATAAAGTCATTCAGGGTGTAATGGGTAAATTTGAGTATTTGTGGGGTTGTTATGTAATTATAAATGAATTATGAATTAAATTGTAAGTTTTGTAAAGGTAAGGGACTAATTGTGTAATTATTGAATCGTGAGGGTCTAATTCGTATTTCATGTAATACTGAGGTAAGGTTCTGTAAAAATTGGTGAGACTAAAGTATTTTCATTTTAAACCTTTGAAGTTAATGAATTTGTAATTAAAACCCTAAATTATGAAGATTGTCAAAGTTAACCCTGAACTTTTGTAACTTGATAAAAGGTACTTTGAATTCCATAATGAGTTTGAAATAAAGATTTAACCTAATCCAACATATCAACATATTACTAAATCTGGAAAGTTACAAAATGAAAAGTAAATTAAAAGTAATAATTTACGTTTGAATAATTCGTAATTCCGTCTTCTACCTCTCTAGGTGTGAAGAAGGAGAAGCCTTGATTTCTGCTTCGCATTTGCTTTCTTGTCTTTTGCTTCGATAATAAGGTACAGATATTCCGTCCTTTTTCAGTAAGGGCATTTCAGTTCTTTTCTTTCAGAATTCATTTCCTTATTAGGATTTCCTATACCTTTGCTATGTTCCCTTTTGTTGTGAACTTTCGATGGGGTCTTTGATTTGAATCTTTTGCCATGTACCCTTATGATACAATTTTGATTATTTGATAGTACGCCCGACCTTTGTTCTACAGTTTAATATTACGAGCCAATAACTAGGCATGAGGGTTTCATGTCCATGTCATTGACGCACCTTTGACATGACTCTAGGGCAGGAGAGTGATGACCTGTTCCGTCCCTTATTTATGATTTGCTATGGCCATTATATTATGATTATTGATTTATCTGTGGGGCGTATGGGTGCACTCTAGATTTGATCTGTTATCTGTATATGTTATATGTTATTATATCTGGTGACTGATGGTGTGTGCGATACACGTCTTTCACATTTGATTTAGAGCTGATCACTCTATACAGGTATGTTTTATTTTATTAGTAATGCTATGGTATCGTAAGTAGTCTGGGCTCGTGATAAATTGCTGTGTCCTTGTTTTCTTGAATCTTTTCTTTTATTCATGATCTACTTCTCATTTCTTTCATGTCAACTTCGTATCATTTCGTTTTTCCTAAATTGCTTTCGCATTTGCTACTTGCTATTGTTATCGTTATCTGTATATCTGTTCACTGGGCTTTTGAAGCTCAGCCGCATGTTTCTTTTCATGTGCGGCAAGTACTTAAGCAAGGAGCTGGGTTTAGCTTTGGGATAAGAGCGATCTATTTTGGAGTTGACCTTAGTATTTAGCTTTGCCATTTGAACTTCTATTTATTTCATTATGCCATTGTTAGGCATTTAAAAATTGGATTTTGTACTTAAGCTATTTGGTCTTGCATTTTGATGTAAGTCATGTTGACTTATTTTGGATTTAATGTTAAGACTTATGAGGTTTTGTTTATTGAATGCTTTGTTGACTTCTGATATGCCACCATTGTTGTGATATCTTTACCCTTGACGGGTTGGGGTGTTACATAATTACTAATCGAAACTAATTAAAAAGATTAAAAATATTAAATGACTTTAGAAAAATATGAAAAATTCAGGATAAGTCAGAATTAATATTTAAAAGATAGGAAAAATAAAATCAAAAGTTTAATAAGCCTGGAGAGCTGATTTGGGCAGATAAGCAATAAGCAAATAAGCTAGAAATAAGCTAATGAGCACAAAACTTAACCAAATGCTCAGGAAAGGTTTAATATACTTAAATAAACACAAAACAACTTAGAAACACAAATAAGCACTTTGAATTAAGCTGAATAGAAGATAAGCAGATGCAAGGCTAAAACAGAAAACTCAGAAAATTGCTAATTTTCAAGGCAATTTAAGCACTCTAAATAAGCACTGAGATGCAAACTTATGGGGGCAAACTTGAGCTAGTAGTATGAACTAGTCAGAAACACAAAAAACTAGGCCAGAGCTTATGTAAATAAGCCACAAATCAAGTGAGATCAGCTGCTTCAGCAACTCAGTGTATACTGAGTTGCTTTGTGCAGGTCTGTGCAGAGTAGCACAAGCCAAAGGGCTTCAAACCAACTTTTGTGGCTACTCAAAATAGACTCAAAGGAACTCAGACAAGCCAAGAAAAAGGACAAAATGAGCTTTTGGCTTAAAATGGCTTAATTGAGCTTATTGAGGTCTGAAAAGTTCACAAGGCACTCAAATATGGACTTTTTATTGAAATGGCTTTTTAAAACTTAGAAACAGCTTATAATGGTCATGATAAGCTTAATCAAAGTTGGCCTTGTGGTAAATGTACAGTAAACCAAGGTTTGACCCTTTGACTGCACAAAACCAGACAACCCTTTATGGACTGTCTGTTGTGGATTTTCAAAGAAAACAAATAATTCAACTTATGATTACTGATTATTATTGATTAACTGACTTATATGAACTATAATAAGTAACTTATAAAACAGAATTAAGCAATTTATTAAGCTACACTATAATTGACTGATTTTTGGACTTTTTAAAGTTTTTAAGAAAAGAAATGAAACAAGCTAATTAATACTGAATATATTGATGGAACAAGTCTACAAACTACAAATAAGCAAGAATCTATAAGAATAAGCTATAAATAAGCTAGTTAACAGTAACTTGAGAAATGATGCAAAAATATAGAAACTTGCTTACAACTGAGGTAGCTATGGAATGATAGAACAAAGAACTAGAACCACTCTAGCTTGTCAGAAACAAGCTAGAAAACCCAAAGAACCCTTCCAAATCAGCTTATTCACCCCAAAACAGCTTATTAGCTTCTTAGGTTGACTTTTGTTGACTTTTCTTGTATCTTGAGTTTAGCTCTGATTTACACTAACATAAGCTTACAGTAAGCTATAATTAGCTTATATAAGCTTATGTAAACAGATAATAAGCTTTTCCAAATACCATTTTTACTTGGTACGAATTACAATAGAACTTGAAATTATAAAGTGACTGAAATTAAATGCAAGATACAATAAAATAAGATCAAAATGACTGTAAATGACTTGTATTAATGACTGGAAATGAAAATTACAATAAAGAAATGACAATTAAGTAAAAATGATTTAAGTAAAAATTAACTACTCTCTAATTTCCTATTACATTGTTCTATTTATACAAAAAACAACTGGGAAACCCTAAGTTGACATCTCTGATCACATCTGCACCCTTGAATTATATTCAATTGATCTGAGCCACTCTTTTGGATTTTGGCGCCAAAAATAGAGATAGTGGATTGAGCAGGTTTTTGCATTAAATGCATTTTGGAGAGGTGGAGAAGAAGCTTTTAATGCTTTTGGCATTGTTAGGTAAGTGGGATAAGATGGGGGGTGGTTTTGCAGAGATACTATGGGTGAGGTGGTTTGGCGGGGTTGTGAGGTTAAGGAAGAGTTTGACCGATGTCAAACTGGTATTTAAATACCAGGGTTGGGTTGGATCGGGTTATGATTGGGCTTGTGGGCTGGGTTTAATTACAAAGGATGGGTTGGGTTTAATAAGGGTAGTGGGTTTTATTTATTGTTGGATCCGGTTTGGTTTGTAGCAATAATAGCCGAAGGACCATTCTTGTATTTTCTGAAACTTGAAGGGCCAACCTGTAAATTCACAATAAATATCACAAGGACCAATTATGCCATATATGATTAGTTCAAAGGTTTATTTTTGATAATTCTCCATTTTTAAAACCTTAAGGACCATTTTTGACATTTTTCAAAGTTGAGGGACTAAACTTGTAATTTTATGAAACTTTGCACCAAAGGACTTATTATGTAATTTTATGATTCTTAAAGGACCTTTGATGACTTTTTCTGTTTTTAGAATAACCAGGGACTAGTTTTGACAACTTTTGAAAGTTGAGGGACTGAAACTGCCAATTATGCAAACTTTGTTCATTTTTTATCTGTTTTTAAACATTTTGCATCTGAAACATATAAAACACAATTCTGGGATAATTTCAGTATTATGATGCATTTCTGAGTGTTTTTGGATGTTTTGGCAGCTCAGATTAGGTAAAAATGATGAGTATTTAGACACTCATCAATCCCCCACACTAAACTATTGCTAGTCCCTAGCAATATTTTATGAAGTTTTAATGGATTTTTCTCTTTACCAAAAGCCATTACTTATGGAGTAGCCAATTGTTTTAGTATGTGATACTTTGGTACAATGATGACCAAATGATTTTGAGCAAATCATCAGCTGTCAACGGTTTTGATTTGTCTTTACCAAAAGCCGTTTGCTTCTGGACTAGCCAACTCTTAGATAAATTACAACTATTATCTTTGGTGAGCTGATTACCAATCATGGATTTTCACTGCCTTAACCACAAGCCATAACCTTGCGGGCTAGCCAACTCTTCACTTATGAAGATATGGTGAGTCGAATACCATACAATTTTGGGCAAATTGTAAGCCATAAACGAATTTGATATATCTTTACCAAGAGCCGTGTGCTCTCGGATTAGCCAATCCTTATGTGGGTTAGACATGGCGGACTGATAACCATTTATTGAGTTCTAAGTGAGAAAAAATTTTAAAATTTTGGCTAAAATGGGGGTACTAGATGGTACATTTGATCAAATTCGCTAGAATTCCCCCCCCCCACACTTAGAACTGAATATTGCCCTCAATATTCAAAGAACCGGTTGTTAAACCAACACTTAAAACGTGAAAGGGAAATACTAATAGCCATTATTTTATATACACACATTTTTTTTTGACTGTACATATTTACAACATGTGGGGCATCTCCCCCACACTTAGGTGAGACATGGGTGAAAACCCATATTTTGCTACTGTTTTTATTAACCGAGTCGCTAGCTTGACTCGACCCCGAATTCATTGGTTCATGGGGAAGTAAGTGGAAGAAACCATCTCTATCAGACTTTCATTCAAGATGCTTGGATAACCAATTGAGCATAAGAAAGTTCCAAACCGATGAGATAAATCCGGCATTTAAACCAATGTTAGATGGACAATGCCGGGGTCAAAAGTAATATCCTCACTCCCGAATGAGTGAAAGATAGGGGAAATCACCGGGTAGGTGAAGGGAAGAAGAGAGATCTGAATAGCAATTAAGATAAGAACTTCCTCCTCAAGAATTGCATTTTCAAGTGGAGGAGGCAAGTCCTTAATCTTGATCTCCGGAAATTTATGAAGTTCAACGGGAGGGAGAGGAGGGGAATTGTCCTGATTCAACAATTTCTCAAGAAGAAGAATATGTCCCTCCAGATCAATCTCTGCGTTATCAATTCCTTCAAGAAATGAATCACACTTGAGAAAAGCCTCGATCTCTTCCAAATTGGAATCACTTCCCTCAAACGGAGGGAGAGAAGGGGAAGAGTCGAAAATGATAGGTAGAGGAGATGTGGTGGGATTACCACTCACAGAATTATGAAAATAACCTAGACTTTCTTGAGAGTACTCCTCTGAAGCAATGTCAATGACATCTATTCGGTTAACCGATGCAGAATTATAATTTGAGGAGTACCTCGAAGTTTGATCATGGTTAAAGGTAACAGCTTCCTTATCCACACGCAAGGTGATCTCATGCTTAAATACATCAATAAGAGCATGGCCCGTTTTTAGGAATCCTCGTCCAAGAATGAGAGGAACCTTTTGATCTGCGTCGAATTCAACAACCACAAAGTCAGCTGGAAAATGGAACTTACCTACTTTCACAAACACATCTTCGGAAATGCCGCAAGGATGAGATATGGTTCGATCTGCAAGCTCAAGAGTCATGCAGGTAGGAGTAAGAGCCGGAAGAGAAAGTTTCTTCCATACTGAATGAGGCATCAGGTTGATGCTTGCACCTAGATCTGCTAAGGCATAGCATTCAACCATTCCCGGAAATACACAAGGTAGTAGAAACTTTCCAGGATCTCCAAGCTTCTCCGGAAGCTTTTTCAAGATAACCGCTGAGCAGTTCTCATTTAATGTAGTTTTAGCCATTTCAATCAGTTTTTCCTTGTTGCTTAACAAGTGTTTGATTGTTGATGCAAACTTGGGCATCAGAATGATAGCATCCGCAAAACTTATGTCAAAATGTAATTCTTTAAAGATTTGAAAGAATTTGTCCATTTGTTGACTAGCCTTTTCACGGAGCTTTTGCTCATTTAAGCGCGATGGGTAAGGAATGTAAGGTTTGGATTTAGGGACAATGACTTCAGGAGTCTCAACAGATTCAAAGACAACTCCTGGTTTGGATTTCTTTTTAGGGACACCCGGAGGATGGACTTCAGGAATCTTAACAGTATCCTCCGTCTCTTTTTCTATTTCAAACAACGGAGGAGGAATAGGGCCAGCGGGCCCCTCATAAGCAGCAACACTCCGAGTGGTGATGGCTTTGACGAAAGTGGTATCTCCGTCATCATCACTGTCATCAAGCACACTGACAGGAACAACATTGAGCATTTCGGAATAATATCTGGCTGTTCTTTGCTCACTAAGTTTGGTTGACAAACTTTTAACCGTAAATCGTGATAGAGTTGGATCTATTCTTGACGGTTGAGGAGCAATTGCGGGTGTAGAATTTTGGATGACCGAAGGTTGGACGTATTTAGCACTTCCATTGTTAGTGGGAAGTACTGGGTCCTTTATCACCTTGAGTCCATCATAAGCTTTACCACTATGTGTAGTGACAGCTTTGAGTTCACCCCTTGGGTTGACAACAGTGTTACTTGGAAGACCTCTCGAGGTAGAAGGTGGATTAAGATGGTCCATGAGACTGGCAAACATATTTTTAACTTCGCTTTGAGAATGATCGATTTTATTTGAAAGCTCAGTTCCTTGCTTGTGTATTGAGGACTGGAATTCATTCTTCAAATTAGAGATTTGATTTTGCATTGCCTTCATATTGGTCTCATTAACCTTGATGTAGCTATCAAGCTCACTTGAGAGAGGTCTTTGGGAATTAGGAGCTGAATACCCTTGATTACCCCTTTGGGGTGGGTATTGATTGTTCGGGGCATGATATTGATTCTGCGTGTTTTGCCCTCTTTGCTGATTAGGATTATTCCTATTTGGATTATTAGGAGAAGGAAAGCCGGGTGGTCCATGTTGATTGCTAGCACGGTAATTTGTTTCCACTTGAGGATGGTATTGACCACCTCCTTGATTGGAAGATCCGGCTAAAGCTTTGACTTCAAATGCATTGCCATCGGTGGCAGTACAATTGTAGTAAGCGTGAGGGCCACCACAAGTAACACAAACTTCTACCTTTTTGATTTCAGCAGTGTGAGAAGTTTGCGGAGCGGACTCTTTCTTTTGTGTGGAGAAAACCAAAGTTTGAATAACCTTCGTGAGTTCAGCAAGTTGAGTATCAGTACTAGACTGACTCACGGGAGATGAAGTAGAAGGACCAGCACTAGCCTGAGAATTATATGGTCTGGCTCGTGCAGTGCGGACCTTTGACTTATTTTCAATAAGAGCAATGGCTTCCTTAGTGGATTTGCTCAGAAAATTACCTCCAACTGAGGCATTAAGAGAATCTTGGTCAGATGGGTTTAACCCACTGTAGAAAGTGTCCATTTGCATCAAATCGGTGAAACCGTGATGAGGACATTTGCGGAGCAATTCTTTGAAACGATCCCATGCCTCTCCAAATGGTTCATCAAACCTTTGAGAGAATTTCATGATTTCATTTTTGAGATACGTGGTTTTAGAAGGAGGAAAGAATTCATTCACGAATTTCTGAACCAAATCTTCCCATGTTCTAATTGATCGAGGGGGTTGTTTGTCAAGCCAAATCCGGGCTGCCCCATCTATAGAAAACGGGAAAAGAAGAAGTTTGATCGATTCCTCCGGGACATTTTTACATTTGATGGTGGATGTGATTTTATTGAACCATCGAACGTGATCTTGAGGATCGTCCCTCTCAAAACCATAGAATTGACGCGATGTTACCAGGTTTATCAACCCAGTTTTAAGCTCAAAATTCTCAGCCACGATGGCTGGAACAATAATGGCATCTCCATAACCCTCGGTTGGAGCTTGGAGGAGCTCATTCATAGGACGGTCTTCAGCCATGATATCAGGGGTTTTGGGATCAGTACGTAACTCGGGTACGACTGACGGAGCAGAACGTCTACGACGTCTTCGAGGTATTTTTCCAAGCTCACGAAAAGGGCTTGATGACCTAGAAGAACGAGTGCGCATGCACTTAGCAAAATTTTTCAATTAAAATCAAGATCGAGAGAAAACACAAGTGAACTTAAACCAGCAATCAACTAGCGTACGGTAGCTCTCTAAAAGATAAACGCACAGAGTGGCGGAGAAGCAAAGGTGGGCAATTAAATGCTCCTTAAAAACCCGCTTCTTTCAGTCCGACAATTTAATGTCAGACTATCCTTAAACCTCCGTTATAGTTTGTTTATCAATCAAAGGTGAGCCGATATTCGCAAGTGATACAAAGGCAAGTTTTAAATCTTTGGTTTGGGAACTTATTATGGCCGTACCCCCAGTTAGGTAGTACTCTGTCTTGGTTTTCGATGGTTAATTTTATTGTTTGCTTATTATTAAAGAAAAAGGAAAATGTTTTTGGGTTTTTAATTTTTTATATGATAATAATAATAATAATAATATATATAGAAAAGAAAAGAAAAATATTTTTGTATTTTATATTGTTTTTGGGAGATAGGAACTTCTTGGAAGAAGGATCTCGAATCACTAATCGCTAAAACTTACACAACTGTCGCAAAACACCTCCCCGGCAGCGGCGCCAAAATTTGATCCGTCTGAAAACGTATATATAAATATAAACAGTCTCAGAACGAATACTCGTGTGTAGTGTGAAACCAGGTAAGTGATCACCCGAATCGTTTCCCAACGAGGTGTGAATGGGCAACTGTGAAAAGCTAGGATTAGAGTGACTGATGTGATTTAGATATTTTTGATTTTGCTTTATTTAACAATTCTAAATAACAATTTAAAAACAGATATGCACAAGAAAATTAAACGCGAATTAATTAACCTAAAAACGCGTAACAATAAATCTAAAATGGGACAAAAACTGAAATTTATAAAATTTAAAACCTAAAAATGTAAAATGACTTAAAACTTATTTAAAAACTTAAATTATATTTTTTTACACTTTTTATTTAATTATTATTAATTATTTATTATTTAATTACTTATTAAATTATTTAAATTTATAAAAAATACTAAATGAACAAAGAAAATTGTAAAACTTTTTCTAAAAATATTATAAGATGAAAAGAAGCTAAGAAAATTAAAAAAATGAAAATTACTTAATTAAAATTTAAAAAGATAAATTCTATTAAATAGAAGCTATCACTATATTTCTATTTTTGGTTTTTCTTAAGGTCTAAAAATGTAATTATATTTTTCCTAGATTAAAAATGACAAAAGAAAATTATGAAAATTAGATTTATATTTTTCTGATTATTTTTCTATTTATTATGATTTAATTACTAATAGAAACTAATTAAAAAGATTAAAAATATTAAATGACTTTAGAAAAATCTGAAAAATTCAGGATAAGTCAGAATTAATATTTAAAAGATAGGAAAAATAAAATCAAAAGTTTAATAAGCCTGGAGAGCTGATTTGGGCAGATAAGCAATAAGCAAATAAGCTAGAAATAAGCTAATGAGCACAAAACTTAACCAAATGCTCAGGAAAGGTTTAATATACTTAAATAAACACAAAACAACTTAGAAACACAAATAAGCACTATGAATTAAGCTGAATAGAAGATAAGCAGATGCAAGGCTAAAACAGAAAACTCAGAAAATTGCTAATTTTCAAGGCAATTTAAGCACTCTAAATAAGCACTGAGATGCAAACTTATGGGGGCAAACTTGAGCTAGTAGTATGAACTATTCAGAAACACAAAAAACTAGGCCAGAGCTTATGTAAATAAGCCACAAATCAAGTGAGATCAGCTGCTTCAGCAACTCAGTGTATACTGAGTTGCTTTGTGCAGGTCTGTGCAGAGTAGCACAAGCCAAAGGGCTTCAAACCAACTTTTGTGGCTACTTAAAATAGACTCAAAGGAACTCAGACAAGCCAAGAAAAAGGACAAAATGAGCTTTTGGCTTAAAATGGCTTAATTGAGCTTATTGAGGTCTGAAAAGTTCACAGGGCACTCAAATATGGACTTTTTATTGAAATGGATTTTTAAAACTTAGAAACAGCTTATAATGGTCATAATAAGCTTAATCAAAGTTGGCCTTGTGGTAAATGTACAGTAAACCAAGGTTTGACCCTTTGACTGCACAAAACCAAATAACCCTTTATGGACTGTCTGTTGTGGATTTTCAAAGAAAACAAATAATTCAACTTATGATTACTGATTATTATTGATTAACTGACTTATATGAACTATAATAAGTATCTTATAAAACAGAATTAAGCAATTTATTAAGCTATACTATAATTGACTGATTTTTGGACTTTTTAAAGTTTTTAAGAAAAGAAATGAAACAAGCTAATTAATACTGAATATATTGATGAAACAAGTCTACAAACTACAAATAAGCAAGAATCTATAAGAATAAGCTATAAATAAGCTAGTTAACAGTAACTTGAGAAATGATGCAAAAATATAGAAACTTGCTTACAACTGAGGTAGCTATGGAATGATAGAACAAAGAACTAGAACCACTCTAGCTTGTCAGAAACAAGCTAGAAAACCCAAAGAACCCTTCCAAATCAGCTTATTCACCCCAAAACAGCTTATTAGCTTCTCAGGTTGACTTTTGTTGACTTTTCTTGTATCTTGAGTTTAGCTCTGATTTACACTAACATAAGCTTACAGTAAGCTATAATTAGCTTATATAAGCTTATGTAAACAGATAATAAGCTTTTCCAAATACCATTTTACTTGGTACGAATTACAATAGAACTTGAAATTATAAAGTGACTGAAATTAAATGCAAGATACAATAAAATAAGATCAAAATGACTGTAAATGACTTGTATTAATGACTGGAAATGAAAATTACAATAAAGAAATGACAATTAAGTAAAAACGATTTAAGTAAAAATTAACTACTCTCTAATTTCCTATTACATTGTTCTATTTATACAAAAAACAACTGGGAAACCCTAAGTCGACATCTCTGATCACATCTGCACCCTTGAATTATCTTCAATTGTTCTGAGCCACTCTTTTGGATTTTGGCGCCAAAAATAGAGATAGTGGATTGAGCAGGTTTTTGCATTAAATGCATTTTGGAGAGGTGGAGAAGAAGCTTTTAATGCTTTTGGCATTGTTAGGTAAGTGGGATAAGATGGGGGGTGGTTTTGCAGAGATACTATGGGTGAGGTGGTTTGGCGGGGTTGTGAGGTTAGGGAAGAGTTTGACCGAAGTCAAACTGGTATTTAAATACCAGGGTTGGGTTGGATCGGGTTATGATTGGGCTTGTGGGCTGGGTTTAATTATAAAGGATGGGTTGGGTTTAATAAGGGTAGTGGGTTTTATTTATTGTTGGATCCGGTTTGGTTTGTAGCAATAATAGCCGAAGGACCATTCTTGTATTTTCTGAAACTTGAAGGGCCAACCTGTAAATTCACAATAAATATCACAAGGACCAATTATGCCATATATGATTAGTTCAAAGGTTTATTTTTGATAATTCTCCATTTTTAAAACCTTAAGGACCATTTTTGACATTTTTCAAAGTTGAGGGACTAAACTTGTAATTTTATGAAACTTTGCACCAAAGGACTTATTATGTAATTTTATGATTCTTAAAGGACCTTTGATGACTTTTTCTGTTTTTAGAATAACCAGGGACTAGTTTTGACAACTTTTGAAAGTTGAGGGACTGAAACTGCCAATTATGCAAACTTTGTTCGTTTTTTATCTATTTTTAAAAATTTTGCATTTGAAACATATAAAACACAATTCTGGGATAATTTCAGTATTATGATGCATTTCTGAGTGTTTTTGGATGTTTTGGCAGCTCAGATTAGGTAAAAATGATGAGTATTTAGATACTCATCACTAGGCTTAATTTTTCTACTGCTGAGCTAAATGTTTCTACTACTGGCCCTTTAGACTCAAATGAAGCAGATTTCTTAGATAAAGAGGTGGATTGAGCAATATCTCACCTAACTATCAAGTTCCTTCAACACCACACACCAGGATTCACAAAGTCTACTCCCTAGAAAATGTGATTGGAGATGTACAATCAGGTGTGAAGACAAGGCAACAACTGATGTCTTCAGGCCAACAAGGGCTTCTTGATGCCCTTTATGCTTCAAAGCAGCATGAGTTTTCAAACTCTTGCTTGTTTGTATGTTTTCTCTCTCAGGCAGAACCAAAGAACATTCTTAAAGCCCTAGATGATTCAAGCTGGGTTGAAGCTATGCAAGAGGAGCTTCTTCAGTGTAAGATTCAGAAGGTTTGGGTGCTATTTGATTTACCTAAAGATGAAAAGGTAATTGGCACTAGATAGGTTTTCAAGAATAAAAGGGATGAAAGGGGCATAGTGATTAGAAATAAGGCTAGATTAGTAGCCCAAGGGTACACACAAGAAGAAGGTATAGACTATGATGAGGTTTTTGCTCAACTAGAAAGAATTGAGGCAATTAGGCTTTTCTTAGCTTATGCTTCATTTATAGGCTTCACAGTTTATCAAATGGATGTCAAGAGTGAATTTTTATATGGTACTATTAAAGAAGAGGTGTATGTCTCACAACCTCCAGGGTTCATTGATCCTGACCATCCAGAAAAAGTGTACAGAGTAGTTAAGGCTCTTTATGGCCTTCATCAGGCACCAAGAGCATGGTATGAAACACTAGCTTCCTACATAATTGAAAATGGATTTTAAAGAGGGAAGATTGATCAGACATTATTCATCAAGAAGCACAAGAGTGATCTTTTTCTAGTATAGGTGTATGTGGATGATATCATCTTTGAATCTACAAGGAGGGAGATGTGTTTGGAGTTTGAGAAGCTTATGCATGATAAGTTTCAGATGAGTTCCATGGGGGAACGTACATTCTTTTTGGGTCTGCAAGTTAAGCAATCTAGTGAAGGCATATTTATTAGTCAAGATAAATATGTTGCAGAGATACTTAGAAAATTTCAATTTGCCGATTCAAAAGTGGCAAGCACACCAATGGACTCTGAGAAGCCACTTCTTAAAGATTTAGATGGAGATAATGCAGATGTACACACTTACAGATCTATGATAGGTTCTTTGATGTATCTCACATCATCAAGACCTGATATCATGTTCTCTGTTTGTGCTTGTGCAAGATTTCAAGTAACTCCAAAGGTTTCTCATTTAACAGCAGTCAAGAGGATTTTTAGATATCTTAAGGGTCAACCAAGGTTGGGTCTATGGTATTCAAGGGAATCACCTTTTGACTTGGTTGCATTTTCGGATAGTGATTATGCTTGTGCTAGCTTGGACAGAAAGTTAACAACTGGAGGATGTCAATTCTTTGGATGTAGACTTATCTCATGGCAGTGTAAAAAGCAAACAATTGTGGCTACTTCAACGACTGAAGCTGAATATGTAGCTGCTGCAAGTTGCTGTGGTCAAGTCCTATGGCTTCAAAACTAACTTCTTGACTATGGGTACAATTTCATGAACACTGTCATTCATATTGATAATAGTAGTACAATTTGCATAATTAAAAACCCAGTACAACATTCTAAAACAAAACACATTGAAATTAGACATCATTTTATTAGAAATTGCAATGAGAAAAAGTTGATTCAAGTGTTCAAAATTGATTCTGAACACAACTTTGCAGATCTTCTCACTAAAGCTTTTGATGTTGGAAGGTTTCAATACTTGGTAGCAAGTATTGGAATGCTTGTAAT